>WEIT01037733.1:20267-33483 GCA_013389985.1 Dryoscopus gambensis
ATACATATACTTGTATACATAAATATATAGGGGGCTACAAAAAGTGGACAAATTACAGTCGGATTTCTGCAGCCATTTGGGAAATTTGTGTGAGATAAATACTGCTTCTCCATGGTAGCTTTGGAAATGTTTGTGTTCATTCAGCTCATTTCTGACATGCTATATGAGCAAGCAAATGTATCCACCTTGCAGTTGGTATATAGAGGTGTGGTTTGTTTTCCCCTGTGTGATTAAAGGTGTTCTGTTCGACAGTTTGGATGGAAGGTGACTGGATGTCCTTTGTTTCTACCAAAGCAGTTGAAATAGAATGACTGATGGTCAGTTTTGAAATAAAGGGGAAAATTTTCCATCACTAAGCAATTTTAAAATAAAATTACTTTCATATTCAGGAAGCAGTTGGATTCCACAGTTAACCCTGCTTCAGTTTAGTGTCTCAGGAGGAGTGATCAATTTTAGCATGCAGGTAATATTTTGCTCCAAGTGAATTTCTTATCACCACACACTACATCACATTAGAATTATTTTTAAGGTGCCTCTGTTATTTTTATATCTGATTTAGCAGAGCCTACAAGGGCAGATAATTGGAAAGCATCAGACTTTGTTTTCATAAAGTAATTTTATAGTGAATAATAATTTCTTTTTAAAAGATAATAGTAAGTTAAGAGCAGAGAATCAAAGGTAGCATGGTCTTGATTTGATACTAGAAATCCTAGTGCAGATAACACTGTTTCCTAGAATCAAAGTTTGAGGGAGAAAAAAGGCATGTTTTGGACTATCTCTATCTGAGCTTTTGCATAATTTTGTATTGTGATAATGATTCACAGTCCAGAAAAGGCTTTTTGCTTCCTTTAAAAAGCTTTTTTTTTTGACAACCCCACCATGCATTACAGTGGTAGCATTTGTATATATTTGTTGACTGAAATGCTCCAAGGGTAACAGGGTTTTATTGGCAACAATGTTATTGTTAAAGCAGCAAATTAAAAAGTTAATTGAATCTGATTTTATTTACATGTATATCTCCTTACAAACTAGAGGCCCACTTTTGAAGATGCTTTGAAGAAGAACTTCAAAGAAGTTGTCTGTACTTTGTATTGAGATATGCATGCAAATAAAATCAGATTCTTCTTTCTGAAAACCCTATTCAGTTAAAATGAGATGGCAAGTAGTTTCTAAAGGCTTCCAAGACAGTGATGAAAGCACTGGGTTCTTTAGCTTCTATAATTAATTTCAGATGTATTTCACAGGTTGGCACCTTGTACTCCTGGAATCCTGGTATTACCGTAGCATCACCTTCCAAAAAAGAGCATGGTCTGGGACATATCTGTTCATAGGAAGGAAAGTACTTACTGATGGTTTGTGAGGAGCAGCATAACAAGATGTGTATGTATCTATCAGCCACATAAACGTGCAGAACAAA
This sequence comes from Dryoscopus gambensis, assembly GCA_013389985.1. Classification (NCBI taxonomy): domain Eukaryota; kingdom Metazoa; phylum Chordata; class Aves; order Passeriformes; family Malaconotidae; genus Dryoscopus; species Dryoscopus gambensis. The sequence goes on from WEIT01037733.1 coordinate 21,685, forward strand.
GCAGCAAAGTTGAAATTATAATTAATAAACACTAGATTAATATGGATGTAGAATCGCGTGGGTTAGACACATGTATTCTTTACAGATTGGTGACAGAAATATTCTCAAGATATGTGACTGAAAATGTGTCAACATGTATACTTACATTGTATTTCTCTCTCCCCACACTGTTACTGTGCTAAGTGAAGGAATATGATCATATATAAATATCTGGACTTATGTATTACTACTGATCAGTTTCCACATCTCTAGCATGAATAGTCCATTGAAATTAGTGCTGTTACACAAGAGCAAGCAGTTTAAAACCTCCACCAGTATTGTGTGCTTATAAAGTGTTCTTATTGCAAAAAGTCAATACTTGATTAGCTACCAAGACATTAAATACATGACCTGCTTAAGAACTAAACAAATCTTTTACCTGAATGTGGATGAAGAATAAACCACCTCCTTGGGCCAGCAGTATGGTGATTCAGGCACCCAGGACATAGTGACGAGGGGAGGAAGGAGGGAGAACAGAAGGGACTTGCTGAATCCCTTGGAAACCAGCAGTCACCCCAAGAACTCAGCCTCTAGGGCCTGAATGTCCCTGGACAGCCCCTCCTGTCCCCCACCCCACTTCCCAGGAGTCTAGGAGCCCCACTTCAGCTCAGCCCACAGACTTCAATTCCTGCCTAAGCTAAGGGTCTTCAGCTCTCTCTTCGGCTCCTGGATGGACCTCTGGAGAATTACTTCTAAAGAATGTTATTAATATATCCATTAGTTAGTCTGGATTTCACATTCACAGTATCATGGAAGTAATAGTGGTTGGAAAGCACTTCTCGAGGTCATAGCATCATGGGCTAATTCAGTTTGTAAGAGACATCATGAGGACCAAGTCAAAGCAGGTCAACTATGTGCATTGCCAGGTTCCCAGGGCTTTATCCAGCCTCTCTTGAAAAACTTCCAGGATGAAATCTGCACAAATGTTCTTTAGAACGGCCTCCTCCTCAGAGCGGGGCTACTGCCACATAGCAGGGCTAGGCCAGCTGTGTCTTTGTCTGGCCAGGCCTCGAAACCTTCAAGAACAGAGACTCTACAACCCCTGCAGACAACTTGTTCCAGTAGTGCACTATTATCCCAGTGAAGAAGTTTTTCCTTATAGGATTTTTAGTTATTTAAAAACATGGTAATATTTTGTATGTGTTCAGTGGATATAGAAGCTATTGTACAGTTACATTTTCCTTCCTCTAAATATTAGTTTAAATATTTGTAATATGCATTAATATCCCCAATGAAAAAGCACTTTAGAACTGTACTTTAGTTGTTTTTAGCAATCCTGATACTCCAGCTGGAAAAGGAAGAAATCTGTCATTGGCTCTGCCAGCACAACCAGTATTTCAGGTACAGTCCCAAACCTAATACAATTTTTCAGACTCTGCCAGGGATGTAAAACTAAGATTATCCATAAATGCAGTGGTGGTTCCCTAGTGCATAATGTGTTCTCCTTTAGAATTATTTCAAAATTGTTTCCATGGTTTTAGGTGCTGGAATGTTGTAAAAAGAGTAGGGTTTTCTGAAGGATAAGGATGATAGCTGATTTCCATCTTGCACCACTGTCTTGCTTGGACAATACTTGTTTACATGTTAAAATACATTATAATTAAATAATTCCATCTTCCAAAACTATTTCACTAATTGTATCATTAATAACCTTTATCACAGGACTCAACCCATTGATAGACATGAGAAAAGGCTGGGATAATATGGCACCGCTCCTGCATGCATGTTCAGTAGTTGACAACGATGAACTTCATATAAGCTTTTAAAAAAAATTAAAACAAACCTTCAGCAAATTCTTCACCCTTGGGCAGCCTGCTGAATTATTTTTGCAGGTACTCACTGGGCTACTCACTGTAAATGTAACAAAGTTTACAATCACTCTAAGATTAGCATCATATTTACAGAATTCCATGAAAGTCAGCAAAACTGAACCCTTGTGAGCCAAAATGGGGAGTAAATCCTAGAAACAAGACCAGATTAGAAAACATGTGACAAAACACTCTTCTCTACAGCTGGGAATGTATTAGTGCAAAGTATGATTTCCGATGCATATTATAGAAGTAATAGGTGGAAAGGATTGTTGGATTTTGTTTAAGCTAAAATTGGTAACACTTGTTCTTGGCAGGCACCTGCTCCTTTCCCCTTTTAAATATTGAATAATGTTTATGATTAATTTATTACAAGATAGAACATGCAGCTCATATCACAAAGAACCAACACACATCCTTTGTTTTGTGTAGCCTTTTTTTTAAAACTGTTCAGTAATTTATCACAAGAGGACCATAATGGAGTAAGACCTTGCAGGAAAAAACCCCACAACTGTCTTAAGGTCACAATTGAAATAAAATACTTGCTCAGTTGTTTTAATAGTTTGGCTAAGTGCCTACAAAAATGAGTTTATTTTCTTTGCCAGTGTTTACACTTCATGTCAGTAGGAGAAACTACTATTCATATTGTCTCTATGAGATGCCACTGAACAGTACTACTAGTACAGAGTAACCCAGGCATGCCAGGGAAGGTTGAGTAAATAAAGTTTAACTTTTCAAAGCAATTTCAGCCTCACCTCTACTGTGCACAAACATGGGCTTGTGGACACAATCACCTGTACATACCTCTGAATGTCATGGGCAAGAATCCCAGTGGTGTGAGACTCTACAAACTCAGGGAGCAAATAAATGCAATTCCTATCACACAAACCGTAAAACAGATGGATACAAGACAAAAGAGGAGAAAGGAAAGAATTAGATAACCTGCATCTACATGATCCACCATGTCAAATGTTCTGCTGGTATCATGAGTAATGACAAAATCATAGCTTTTAGGAAAGAAGTTGTAGGTGATTTTTTTTTGATGGCTCATTTGGCTTAAAAGAAAACTGGTCGGACTTGTGATTTTCTTTTTAAGCGATCCAATATAAAACTATCTCAAATATGCTTTTTTTTCCTAATGGTAAATTCCATATGCAAAATGATAAGCCTTATTTGGACACTTCAACTCAAGAAAATCCAGTAATTTTCCTTGTGAGATCTGTGAAGATTATGCCTGCAAGAACTGTGAAGGCTAAGCTTCCTTTATTGAATGTGCTAAGAGCATGAAATATAGCTCTCATAGTTACAGTTATAGAAATAAACTTATACTCTAGAAATATAACTCAGATTGTTATCTTAATATCAAAGTAGGACTGTGAGTTATTTGCAGTCTGCAGTTTTTCCTGGTCAGATTTGTAGTTGGCCTTGAGTAATTTCTCTGTGTTGTTTGGAAAACTGAATTCCCTTCCCCCTCTATAGCTTGGTGGCTTAGTACAAATACAACTGTTTCAGTGTTTTAAGAGCATCAAGTGACTATTTTTTTCCAGGCTAGAAGATACATTGCTGAGAAGTTCCACTGACTAAATGTCTGTTCTCTCAAACAGACATTGGAAAGCATGTTTGTAATTTCAGACTCTGTTTTGTTAGACATATACAAATGCAGAACTAAAAACAAACACAAATCCATTCCCTAAAGAGAGTAAGTGTACACAGAAATATCTGTACAGAAAACTGTTTCCAAGCAATGCAGACACTAAACAGTATTCTAAAGTTTTCTTTCAGAATGATTTTACTCCAGTAACTCTAATTAGCAAAGGAAAAACTAAACATTTGAAGCATTTTCCTTTGCATTGGAAACACTAAAGACGAATAGCAGCTGGAGGTCTCAGCTCCAAACAGGACACCTGTGACAGTGGGCACCATATTGCTGTAGAATAAAGAGGGCCTTTGGAGAAAATTGTTTAAGGCTTAAACATGAGCTTTTAAAATAAATCAGTGATGGAATACAGTGGGCATGCGAGCAGCACTGTTTCACTGAAGGCAATTGTATTTAGACTAATAGTTCATTATAGTATGGTACAGTAGATATTAGTCAGAAGACCTCTATTTTAAGGTTTCCTTAATAGTAATAGAATAATGGGTTTAAATGAGACCTCCTTTTAAAGGTATGTTAATAAACCCCCCAACTATTTGGAAAGCATGGTAAAGAGTTATAGACTTCAGTGTAAAATAACTGACTATATGACTTCAGGGTTTTGGTTGTGGATCATAATGTTTGTCTTAGTATTCAAAACTGCAGTTGCAGCTGTCATTAAACGCAAAGCACAGAAAAACTGACGCAGCAAAGAGAGAAACTGGAATCATTGTAATACTGGTTTTTTGTTTTGTTTGGGTTTTATTTCTTTTTTCTGTGTATGTACCACCAGGGATTAAATTTTCAAACTTCTGGAAAGACACCACAAGGGCAAGTCCTGGAAGGAAGCTAAATACAGTCAACTTTTTTTTTTTTTTCCCCTTCTAAAGAAGCTATTCCTGAAATACACTGAAATTCTTTAAGCTTTCTTTCACCACATTTCTAAGAAAAACTAAACAGAACTTCCTTAGCTGGATTTCACTATATTTAGTAGTTGATTCCTATGCTATTAAGCAAAGCATTTATATGTTTTTTCTTGAACTAACTAAAAATTTATTTTGCTAGAAATTATTAAAACTGGGCATGTTCATAGTCCTCTAAGGAATGCGTACTCTACCAAATCTGAAAACACTTGGAACAGAAAGAAAGTCTGAGTATATCTTGCATACTGTGCTGCATGTTTTTTACTGATTTATGAACAAGTCACTGATGCTTAGTTTGTAAAGTTTTTTGGGTCCATGCAGTAAATAAACACAGCTGCATTTATTACAACAATTGCAGAATCACATATTTGGCACTTCCAAACTTCTGGGAATATTCAAAGAGAAGTATGTGTTAAAAATCCTAATTTCCTTTACCCTCTCTGTTACTCTCAATTTATTTTATATTTAATGTGAGGCTTTTGTTTGTATAAGTTAGATATTTTAATAGTAATGATTCTGCAACAACAGTAATTCAGATCATTTGCACCACTTGTACAGAGTGGTATTGCCATTGCATAGGTGATAGAAAACACAAAGGTGCTACTTGTCACAGGTATTGCTTTGAGCGATCCTCAGCTGTTACTCCATGTAGCATAGACTTTACTACTCGGTGTAATTTCTAGATAGCCAAAATACCATTAGAGTTTCTAGTGATTATTTTGGAATTTGAAAGTATTTTATTCTACTTTATTAGCAATATGGCAGTCTTTGAGACTGACTTTACATGTAAACAAAAACACTGAGCTTTGCAGCAGAGACACATTGTATCTCATCACAAGCAGTCACCAGGTAGACTAAATTATGCAAAGGAAAATAAACAAGGCAGAGAGAGACCTTTAATGATCCACCACAGTGGCAAATTCTTCCGAAATGAGTACTTTTTGATGTCAGCTTAAAACAAAAAGATTTTTTTCTTGCATCCTGTAAATATCCAGAACATGGATAGTATGCTAAATATATTTAGGAAATTGCTAAATATATTTAGGAAATATTTTGTCCCTTTTTTTGATCTGAAAATGGAGAGGAGAGTTTAGACAGTGGTGGAGTCACAGATTGCTGCACACACATCCACTATAATTTCACCAGTGACTGTTTAATCCATGGTGGAGATCCCAGTGACAAGCCATGCTCATTCACAAGGAAGAGAATGGGGAAATCTGTGCTGGTTGATAGATGGTTTCATGCCCTGCATTTTTTCAGTGACCAAACTCTGCATTTTTTGTGTATTGGGCAGGAGCTGCTACAATGTATCAAAACTCATTCATGACTGATTGGCATACCATCCATCTGTGTTCCTAACTCAAATGAAACAGGGTGGCATCTTTTAAAAAAATGTTATATATATATATATATAGTTTAAAGAAGTACTTCGCTGTAGCTGTAGTGCCTCGTGGTGGGAACCTAATACCTAAGGAGAAATTCAGTTCTGCTTTAGTGACCAGCACAGTCTGCATGTCTGGGATGCAATTAAGAGGCTTTTGTCCATTGGATGTATTGTTTACCCTGAGTCCCGAGGCATTCATTTGAGAAGATAATCAGCTTTGTTAAAAGAATACAAATCTGTCTTGTTTGATGGAATGTTTTTTCAAATTGTTTTAGATTTTTTGTTATAATATTTAGTTAGTGAATCAAAATGTAAACTGTGTAATTGCTTCAAAGCAGACCACATATAATACAATTGGGGAAGACATAAATGTGGTCAGTGTCCCAGATAAATAAAAATTATATACAGAACTTACACAAGCTTTCGACATGATCTGTTGTCATTAAAGCTAAGGACAGCAGCAAAAGACTTTGGTCAGCATTTATGAAATCTCCATATGTTTATTCTGATTTTCAGCTGATAATTCCTGCAGCTTTTGTTTGTCCAGATGAATGTTTTCTTGCACAAATAATGGCATCCATATTCCTGGCATACAGTCACTTGCTGTTTGCATACCTATAGCTATGTAACTCAGTAATAATGAATAGTTATATGTGACTTAGATTAGATATAAGGAGGAATTTTTTCCTGGTGAGGGTGCTGGGGCACTGGAACAGGTTGTCCAGAGAAGCCGTGAACACCCCATCCCTGCAAGTTGTGAAGGTCAGGCTGGATGGGGCTTTGAGAAACCTGGTCTAGTGGAAAGTGTTTCCACTTTATCAATGAAAAAAACAAATATATCAGAATTTTTTCTGCCATGGAGGAAGTGGAAGCACAGAATGCATTTTGTTAAGAGGCACAGAAATGTCTCAACCAAGTGAAGAAAATTAGTATGACAACTCTGGGAGTACTATTATTGATCCATTGAGATAATTTCTCAGCAACCTGGTTTCTCTTTGGGGAGATACAGATAGGGATTGTTTCAATTTTCCAAGAATTGGAGTCTTAAAGGTAGGTTGCCTCTGAATTCCACAGAACCATGGTGACTGGCAGTCTTTTTTTTGCACTCTACTCAATTGAACACCAGGACCAAAAACCTCTGATGATCACTTGAGTTCCAAGGGGGCTGTTATGCTACAGCAGAACAGAGAATGATCCAACAAACTGCTGTGTCTCGAAATGCAAAGAGGACATTTTCCTGCAATTTTTTCACAGCATGTCAGCTGCCCCTTTTTATGCAGCAGAGCTGTGACAGTTCTACACTGATGAGTTCAGATGTTTGCAGAGCAAGCTTCAGATCATTCATCTGTGAGCAGGAATGGAAGGAAGGAAGCAGGGGTGGGAGAGCTCCTCTTTTAGAGGCAAAGAGCTGTTACGCGTCGTTGGTGCGCTGTTGAATCATATCCTTAGGCCATCACAACTACCGCTTCCTCCATGGTGTCATTCCCACTGCAGTTAGCTTTGATTAGTAGCATGGCTTTTATCCAAAGACAGCTCTGTATAGATAGAAAAATGAGAAAGGGTTTGAGAGGTTATAAGCTGGCAGAACACAGTGTGCTGACTCTCACACTTCTGTAGGTAGGCAGAGCGCTGTAGCTCAGGAAAGCTCAGGGGCCAGCTAAGCAGAACAACCCAAGGTCTAAACCACAAGCTGGGCAGACAAAGAATAAGTTTCAGCTTAATGTTAGGACTGAGAAAAGACCACTGAGGCTGGTGCAACAAACCGCTAATCTTTAACAGAGTGCTCAAGAAAATACTGAACTCATCTACCTTGAAAGTGTGAATACATCTACTTAGTTCTTTGAATAACAGGGATGAAGGCGTTGGAATTACACTACTGCCTTTGTTTAATGGTGACAATAACATGGTGAAGAAAATCAGAAAAAAATGCTGGAGAATGAAAGAGAAAATGCAGCTCAGTTCTAGGTTTCAAGCACGTGCATGATCCAGGGATATGTCAGACAAGGAGAACTTGGGGTTGACAAAAGTTGGAAATTATTAATGTTCAGGGAAACAGGACCTTGTAAGTAACCTGTGTCAGAGAGAAACCTGTCATCATCAGAGAAGTTCCGCTATTAGTGTTAAAATAATATCCATAAGATGACATTGCTGAGCAAGGAGGGTATTTTGGGCCATGCTGGGTATGAACTCAAGCACACAAAAATACCAGTTCCTGATATTGGTAAGCTGGAAGAAAAGTGAGGATTGAAAGTTCTGCTGCATAGTCAGGCAGAGTTGATCTGTAGCCTAATGTAGTAATGTAGAATTTTAGAGAAACCCAGCAAAACAGCTATAATTTTTTTAGTGGTAATTAATTTCATAATTTGATATTTATAAATGCACAAAACGTATGTAGTCATGAGGGACAGAAAAAATTCTGGTGCCATTTAACTTTCTCAGGAGTCATATCTATTCCCATTTGTTGCCTATCTTGTGCAGCTTTCCTTGAAAATGGTTTTCTACTAAGACAGAAAATAACTGCATGATGGTTAAAAGAGCCCAGTGGCCCAATAAGACTGCAAGCATCCACATACTTTTGGTTAACCAAGAAAGAATTAAATGTCAGAAAACATACTTTTCCTGCAGAATTGTCTCTGTTTTAAGCTTACACCAAACTTGTACAGCTCAACAGCTAAAGTAAGTCAAAAATACATAAGCTGACTATGTGTCCAGGACATTGAGCTTGCTTTCTCCACTACAAACAAGAGCTCATTAGAGCTGCTCTGAGAATGACCGAGAAATGTCCTCCTCCATCCCTCCAAGCTGTACTGTTGTTATTGCTGTGTATCCATTTGGTTGGGTTTTCCTAGCCTACACAGGCAAATAGCTTCAATTTGTGGGCTAAAATACCAGGGATGAGCTTGGTGATCCCAGCTGACTACATCTAAACCACCCTCTTGGCACGTAAGTACAATTTCAGGAAGAGCTGCCTGATGTTACATGGTTGGCCCTGTGGCTTTTGTACTACTGCTCACCACTTGCTTCTGAGAGCCCAAAAGGATTGCAGAAGCAAGCTGAGGGAAGAGCAGTGTTCATTCTGCAGTGGGTGATGAGTAAGTCCCACAAGACTTTTCTTCTGTTTCTTGAAGTAGAACATGAAAGTTATTAGGTCTTTAATTTGGTAATTTAACTGGAGGCTTAAAATGCTGAAGGATGAAAGCTACAATTCAGACATAATGAACTTTCCAGTGAACTTGAACTTTGATTAAAAATGCAATTAATATTGGCTTGAAATATTTAGTGAAGTCTCTGCTGTCCTTTTGTCTACCTTATTCCTTTGTCTCTTCCTTTAGCACAGAAAGAAAGCTTTGAGACCACCCTTTACTGGTTTCAGTTAACTTCACATTTCAGTCACTCAATATTTACATTTTTTTACACCTGTTTTTTTTCTGAGTATTCCATGTGGTAACAACCCATCCCAGAGAAACAGACCATATAAATTAATGAGAAAAAAAGTATAGTTTTAGAATAAGCACAGAGACTTTGAATATTTCAAGAATATTGGTGCATTTAAAATTCAGATTTATTTCTTAACTTGGTTTAACTGGCAGTCCTAAAAACACCTTATTTTTTATGATACATTATTCCTACCAGAAATATTCAAGCTGTCACAGTAGTTTATTTTACAGTTTGCAAACATACAAACCAGTGAAATAGGTAAAGTAGACTTCACTGGCAGTGAAATCCCACTCACAGTAGCTAAGGCTCTTTACTGCATTTAGGTGCTGTCTAAAGCTTTGATTTCTGGCTATTATTCTCCCTGTGCTCAGGTCTGTTGTAAGTACTTTTTCCTGCTTACAGATATGAACATGCAAAAATATTTGCAATATCAGGATGTGATCTGCATTTTCAGAAAAAAATTAAGACTGGTAAATGTACGTTTTTGAAAGTACCTATTACTAAACTTAAAAATGAGTAATTTCCAAACTCACAGCCTTATGATATCTACCCTGGCACATGTGTTGCTGTGGGTTCTTTTCAGCTGACACCTGAACTGACCTCTTTGCTCACTTTCTTCCTACTGTGTCTTATATTGAAGTCCACCTCATTCGTGGTACTCCTGTAGTTTAAACAAAACATATAAAGAATCACTCCTCTCCATTCAAACATGCCAGTGAACAGGACCCATTTTTTATCAAATGACTATCCCAAGCAAACACATCTAAGAATTAATGAAGACAGTATGTCCCAAAATAAAACCAGGAGAGTTCTATATGACAAAATGACTGCTTTCTGTCCTCTGATAATCAATCCTGACAGCTTCCCCATTGCAAAACTATTTATTTGGATTCCTTATGTGCTTAAACTCCTGATTAAACACGATTTCGCCTGTTTGCACCATGTTCTTCTCATCAGTTTCTATACATATTGCCCATGTGCACTCAGTGGTACTGTCTGTTACACAAAACCGGTGGGAGCATTCCAAGTTGTGAAGTTGTCCACTGGTAACCTGTTTGGACAGAGGTGTGAAGAAAGGAGGCTTTGTTCTTTTTTTTTTTTTTTCTTTAACACTAGATGGCATTGCTTCCTCCCCCACCCCCCAGAGAAAACTTGAAGATGAAACTTTCTTTGATTAATATAAGAGAAGAATTAGTGACTTGCAATTTTTGCTATGACTATCACCCTTACAAGCATTTCCTGTAAATCTTAACTCTCAAGTGTGCCATCAAGCCTTTGGTTTGTATTCATTCCTCTGTCTGCAGCCTAGTCTCATACTTCTCCATTCACCAGGGAATTTCTAAAACATTCCCGGTGGAATAGTTCTCTTCAGGTTTCCATTAAGCAACGAAGGCTAAAGCTACGGATGATACATACTATGATGCAGTATATTTTGTTACATAAACTGTGTGTCTTCAAGATGCTAATGAACGTGGATACGTCCCTGGACCTTTCCCTCTCCAGCTGATTCTCTTTCTTTCATCACATAGATCCATCAGCTGCAGCAGGAGCCAGAACAAGCTATGAGGCAGGAAAGGGCTATACAACCACTTTTCCCCAGGGCCCTTTCCCACAAGAAGAGAAGGATTGGGTTCCTCTCTTTATCATATAGCAGGAGCCAGAGCCAGTAGGGCATTGTCCAATTAAAATTAAATAGCAGCTGTTGACAGTTGCTTGTGGGCTAAATTGGTTCAGTGGGGAATAGCTCATTAGAGCCGCCGTCTCCATGAAGAGCTGATTGTGTCCTACGCGGGGGCTTCTAAGGCTGGAACCTGCCTTCGGTCCACACCAGCATTATGTGCAACGTTTGGTGCTGCCACGCTCGGTGTCACGGGCCAGACTTTGCTTTTCATACCTTAGTGTCAATCTTACTAAAAATTAACCTCAGAGAACACGCCGTTCCCAGACAGGCTGCTCTTCTTCCCCTGCCTTGGAGCAGCACCTCGGGCCTGACCTGCAGCGCGGCAGGGGAAAGGGCTGAGGCGAGACCTGCCCCCTCGCTTTCCTGGCCCCCTTCGCCGAGCAGAGGAGGCCGGAGGGGCTGGCTTCTCCCTGGGCAGCCCCGCTGGACCGAGCGCCGCGGGGCCGGGCCGGGAGCAGCTACCTTGGCTGTTGGCTGGCCCGGAAGGGTGAGGCTCCACTTCAGGGAGCCACAGGTAGGCGGCGGGCTCTTGCTTTTCCCAGGTTCGTGGAGGCTTCCCACCGCTTCCCCCCCCTCCCTCCTCCTCTTTTTCCAGCTCTCGCTTTCCGGGTTGGGAGTTTGGTGCGTTCAGAAAAGTGCCTGCAACGGCGCGGGGTTCCCCAGGTGGAGCTGGTCCGGGCTTTCTCTCCCCTCCTCCTCTGGCTGGCTTTCCTCCTTTGTGGCCGCATCCAGGGCGCTTCAGTCCCCCTCCCACGCTTCCTCTTTCCCTCCCTCCCCGCCTCATCCTCACTTCGGGGAGAGAAAGCCGGGCTCTTTCCTGTCTCCCGGCCGCCCCGGGCTCTCACCGCGCCCGCCGTGCGGCGGTGCTGCGCCCCGCTCCGCTGCGCTCCCCT
>WEIT01037733.1:34241-103684 GCA_013389985.1 Dryoscopus gambensis
TCCGTCCCAGCGGCTCCGGCCCTGGATGTCGCCGGCCCGGGCGGGAGAGGCGGTGTCAGTGTGCGGGGCCGGTGGCTGCGGGTGTTGTTTCCCCAGCGCTTCTGTGCGTCGGAACCGCCGCTCACCGGGGAGAATGCGTCCGCAGGGCGGGCAGCGGGCTGGCCGGGGGCGGGGGGGCCGCCAGCGCCGGGAGCTGATAGCGCTGTGATCCCCGGGGAGTTTGTTTATGTGTTTATGCCGAGTTTGCGCTACACTTGGGATCAGCCGAGCTTCTGACAGTTCAGCCCACATGCCTGATTAATTCTTTTGTATGTGCATGGGAAGACCTCAGTAAATAGAAACCTGGATGTACTTTGCAGCTGGTTTTGTGTCTCTTGGTTCTCTCGAGCTTCTGTTCATTGTGCAGAGCTGATCTCAGACTTGAATTTTCAGCTTCATACGGAGCCCGAGCAGCAAGATGCAGATTCGACCTCAGATTCCTAAGTAGTGGCAGCATAGGGAGACGGTTCTTAAGTTTCTTTCAGAGCCTATAAAGTGGCCCTCAGAAGTGACTAATTGTACACCTACACAGAGCTATAGGAAAAGATCTGTTTTTTTCCTGAGCTTGGTGCAACTTTGGAGAAAGGATCCAGTAAAAATTCCATCTGGTACATGAAGTTTTGTTTATGCGTGACCAAGCTCCCCACAGACAATATGGGAGATGGCTTGCAACATCAGCTTAGCTTTCTCAATGTGCTGGAAACATTCAGGAACCCAAAGAATTCTGTTGCAACTTTTGTGGCAGCTGTATAAGGTGTAAGCCCAGCATAAATAGGGTTGCTGCTCAGACACCGCTGACAGTTTTCTTTTAAATGGAAGTAGAAAGCTTACTTTGCATACAGCACACGTGTGCGCAAAATTGATACAGAAGGCCCTTCACAAATAAGATTAAAGGGTATGAACCCTGTATGGGTAACTTACCTGTTTCGTTGCAGAATTATTCCTTATGGTATACTTGAGTATGTGGTGTCTCCAAAGGAGGATACCTTCATCATCCTTACCAAACCTTGCGGTTTTTAAGTGTGAGGCTAAAGTTTTGTGCTAACCACTTTTACTTTTTTAGGTGCTTTATAACTGTGTGATAAACTGAAGGACCATATTTTCCTCGCCAAGACAAGTATAACCTTTTCTGCCAATATAGTTGTGTTAATTTGGCATGGCGTGGTGCAGTCACACTTGAAATGCAAGTGTGTTATTGCTGGGGATACCTGCAGTGTAGTAGGGATATTTAATTGATTGCCTGATAGGAAGCAGTATTTATTTATCTCAGTTTAAATAGGACACTAATGATTATCACACACTGCTGCAATGTATATAAAGGTTAGGGTGAAATAAGGCTACTGCTGCATATACAATCACTAAGTGATTGTATTCTTTCTTAGTCATCGTTTTGCACAAGTTGTATATTCATAAATTGTTGTTGTTGTTATAACTCAGTTCTTCGGGCTAAGCCTGTTACTGCTTTTAATTTGGTGATCTTTGCTCTTGTCATTGTGATGCCCAAAACTGGATGCAATTCTTATGTTTGGCTTTTTCTGTTTGGTTTTAAACTCTTTGCTAAGTGGCATCTCTGCCATTCATTCAGTTTTGCCACTTGAAAGCTGCATTGCTGCTACTGCTAATATTTACTTTTCAAAGATCTCGTTCATTAAAATCTAAGAGAATTAATGATTATTTCTTTCTAATTTTTGGGGGGTTTTTTGGTTTGGATTTTTTGTTGTTGTTTGTTGTTGTTGTTTTGGTTGTTTTGTTTTGTTTGTAAAGGAAGGTTTTTTTATTTACCTATTCAGTCACTAGGAATTGATGCATAGGCTAAGCATATTGACATGAAGTTGCGCATAAAGCCATGACAATCCCTATAGGCTTTCTAGATACTGCAATCTGGCCAAGGAAGTCAGGTAGGATGCTCAGTTACAGTTAAAATCATGAACATTTCTGTGATACACACCATCGAGGATTTTCTGCAGGTTTAACCCTGTTCCTGACATTAAAGGGAAGTATATGGAAAACAAAGAGAATAGTTTAATAAAGCTGTCTTTGTTTGGGAACAACGGCAAGGGGGATTTTTCTTTCCCATTTTTGAAACCTCATGGAGAAAACTGTTTGCTGGTGCAGAACTGTAAGAACAACAAGGATTGCATAATTGCTTTCCCATTTACTAGATTTTTACTAATCATAAACCTTTTCTTATGGGGCAGATACTGTGAACTACTGCACCTCTTGTGGTACACAAGTACACACAGGTGCAGCATGACATTGTGTCAGATGACGTAAGTAATTTGCTCTTCCATTCAGGATGAGGGGATAGGACATTGTACACCTGCTTTTCAAATCACAGGTAATTTCTACTTGAATAGATGGCTTTTGTTCTCTTTGTGGGGCTCAGACAATAATTTCCTCTTGCAACTGAAGGTCCCAGAACGATTTTTGACATCCCAGCATGATGTTTTATGGGAAGGACCAGAAGAGGACTAGGAAACTTCAAATCTCGGTCACAACCACTTTTTGGGAAGTACCTGCAGGCTGGCAGCTGGTAGAAGATCTGCTATGTGTGTCTGTGGTGCATGGGAAAGTACATTGAAATTGTGGTTGGTTTTTTTTTTTATTTTTGCACTATCATAATTTTGTTTCAAAGTAAAGTTTACATGCAGTACCCTTCAGATAACAGAGGTCCATTAGTGTTTGTCCCTCACTGAGCATGGGCAGGGGTGTGAGGGAGGGAAAGCAGGCAGAACAAAGCTCTTTGTCTTCAGTTAGTCACTCTGCAGTCATCGACTGTGCTTGCTGGTCTGTCTGTACAGTGTGTCCTTGTGTGTGTGTAGCATCCATATGCTCCTAGATCTAGATATTAGAGTACGAATAGGTAAATGTGTCTCAGATGATCTCTGCTGTCTCTCTTCTGTTACGTAGTCCCTGGTATTCTGTAGTGAATGCATTAGTTCAAGGACATCCATTCATTGCTCCACATGGGAGAGAACTTTCTGATGTGGCAAACTGGTTAAGGATAAGCTGTAGTGCAGTAGGTGCTATGTCTTTGCAACCCTTACCAGGGGTAGACTTCCCCATCTCTCAAGAGTGGCTGGAATTCTGCCATGCCCTTCAGCTGGGAAGCCTCCTTTCCGAGGGTTTTGTACTGGTGTGCCACGCATACTTGGAGAGTTCAATTTCATGTCTGCTTCAGGATTTTGAAGGTAGCTTTCGGATGTATGCAGTCTTGGTGATTGTTGAGTTTCAGGGGTTCACTAGAACGACTGCTTTCTCTGGTTTGGTTTAGCTCTCTTTAACTTTTTGTTTAGAGTGGTAGAGAAGTTTCTCATTATATCCCCCCAGTTCAGAAACTTGTGCTTGACTTGATTTCAATACAAGGATATTTTTAAGGCCAATTAGTAAAATGCTTTCCTGACATGTATTTGAGCTTTGCATAATGAGCAGGCGTTGTGCCACAAGAAGGGACATCAAAATATGATGAGACATGTCCCTATGGGCTGATGACTGGTTTATAACTCATGGTGGTGGGAGGCACTAATGGCTCAAGGTGGTTTGTAAAATTCAAGTGTAGTATGCAGTACTTGTGACCTTAGTTCAGCTGTACTAGCCACGTCTAGAGAATTAATTAGATTCAGTACTTTTTTTAACAGTCTTTCATCAGGTTTTCATTAAGCTTATGTGTGTTGCTGTTTTGCATGATGTTTTGTCATATGTTTCCAGCATCCAGCTGCCATAATGTGTTTTACACCATGGGACTTGCCTAGCAGCTTTTTATTTTCTAGCAGTGTGCATCTGTAGCTGTGACCTTGCATCAGGTGATGTAGTTTTTCATCACTTTCGGTTCTTAAACGCCAGGGTGGGTGAGGACGAGCGCCTCTTTGAAGTGATCATGGCTAGTCAAAAGGCATATGATGGCAGCAGAGAAATCTTGCATGAATTACAAGGCCAGCTCTTGGGAAACACTGTGGGGCCTTAAACAGTCATTGTTTTTGTAGGGGCACGAAGAAGGATATTTTTTCCATTAATATTTGTCCTCCGCCATCTGCTGTTATTTATACAAAAATTAATGTTGCTGTTCTTTTCTGTAAATCCCAATGGTTCGATAGACTGGAAGGCTGTCCCCTCCATCTTCTCTGCTATTTATTTCAAAGTTGTTCTGAAGAGATGATTTGAGAGAGATGCTGAGAGGTTAACCTAATGACATCTTCTGGTTCAGTGTCTGCAGTAGCAGGATGGGGTTTGGCCAGTTGCACCTCCTGTTTTAACAAGAAGAGACGGATTCTGTGGGAGAGAGGAAATGCTACCTCCTAATTAGTGTTTAAAATCCTTCAGTGTTTGATTTTAAAGGCACAGCATAATAATTTGATTTTGATGCACAGTGTCTATACATATGTATGTTCTTTTTTTTTTTTTTTCTCCCCCCAAGTTTAAGCACATTAATGCAAGAGAGCTGGGGGGATGGGGAGTATGGCTTTCTGTTTGTCTGCATGATGGAAGGACAATCCAGTTTACACTTCATCTCCTGCTATTTTGTTTAGTAAGTATTTTCCACGCTTTGTGTGCAAGGCAGTACTGGAGCACATTTCCTGCTTTAGCTGAACAGGAAGCTTTATTCAGCTTATTCCTAGGGAAACCCCTCCTCCATCCCAAGGCACCAAAAGTGAGCATTATTTGAGACAGTATCAGCAGTAGGCAGGAGATGAAGGGGCTGGCTGGCTTTCTATAGTTTCTGGTGTAAGGACAGAGAATATTCATCATCCTGCAGCAACAAGGAGAAACCGTCTTTAGAGAAAGGTTTAGGGGAAAAAAAGCGCTAAACAACACACACCCCCACAAAAGAAAACAAAACACACCACAACCAAAATCCTCAAACTAACCACCAAAACCAGTGTGCTGTTGAGAAAGCTTTGGTGAGAAAAGACAGACTTTTAGGTGAAGAACTCTGTTCTAGCACTATTTGGGAGCTACAGTTCATCTACGATTGCATATGCTTGAGGTGACTGCACTGTGGAATTTCTCTGTGTTGCTGTGCAAGATGAAGATTCAACAGCAAAATTCAACCATGTTAAACAGCTAGTTCCTAAGTTCCCCCTTGGGAAAGAAAAGAAGAAATTTTCTCTTTAACCCTGTTGTAATTATTCAGTTTGCTACTCAGAAGCAATATAACTCTTGTTTCATTTAGCTAGTGCAAGACTAATTATCTGTGGAAATTCAACCTGATCCAAAGGAGATTTCGTTTGAAATAAGCAGGAAGAAAGTCTGAGTTAGAAAAAGATTTCCCATGGGGATGGTGGGCCAAGTGGTTGTCCTGCTGAGTGGCAAAGCTCCAGCTGAATTCAGTTTCATGAGGGTTTGGCTTGCTCTTCAGAAAACAGTTGACACTCTTTGGCTGAAATGTAGAGCTGCTTTGTACATTGCTTGGAACCTATTATACACCACCTACGAACATTTATTTCCGTAGAACTTATGATTGGCTTGATCATTCAGGAAAACAGTGTTTAGGAGAGGTAGTTAATGGATTAAACATACTTGCATTTAGTTGTTTTCAATTAGGATCTATTTTGAAGGTTGCTAGATATTTTGGGTTACACTAAAATGTCCTCAGAAGTTTCTCTTCCTATTAGTATTGGCACAGTCTCGTCTTGGTTGAGTGCAAGCTACTAATCTTGGTCTCGCAGGCTTCTTTCTAAGCTAATATGAATCTCCTGCAGAAGAACAATTTTTTGGATGAACCTATTAACAAGCATAAAACAACACAGTGGAAAGCCACTGAAATTCCTCAAACCCTCTATCCTGGAATTTAAACCAGCCTTTAATCAAGAGAAAGTAGGATGAGGCTTTCAAGGGGGGTTGGGAGCAGATTATCCCACACGTGCTTAGTGTTTCCTGCATCTCCCACTGAAGTGTCTGGCGCTGGCTGCCCTCAGCTGTGCAGTACTTCACTTAATGTTGCCCAGGCCAGATTCACTGTGGTAATTCCTGGCCTTTTTCTGTGTTTATGGGTGAAGAAGCAGCAATTTCCCTTTCCTCATCTTCCTTTTTTTTTTTGCCTGCATGCTCAAATAAATGATAAAATCAATGAGGGCATGTGCTTTGCTTCCTGTTCTGCGGAGCACTAGTGCAGCAGAAACAGAAAGGGGGATTGGGAAATAGAAGGAATTAAAAGACACGCATCGAAAGCTTGGCCATTATGCAAAGCCCCAGTTCCTTTTGTAGTCCTAAACTAGCTATCAGCAGGCGAGATCAAAGCTGTCCACCCTAACAGTTAACAAGATCAATTAAACATGCTAATTAAATGTTGTTCTTGGCTGTAGGTTGGATAGGAAACCTGCTGGCTGGATGGCAGTCTACAAAAAGCCTGGATGACATGCTACTTAAGAGACTAGAAAAAATATTTTGCTACCTGTGGGTTTAGCACAGATTAACGTGGGTGGACTGTGCAAGTTGTTTGTACTTATATCCTACCATATTTTAGTTGGGCAGGGCTGCTTCTGGCTTCAGGCTGTCATGGGTTTTTTCTCTTCGTCATTTGTAAATTATGGTTGTTTAAATTGGGTTGTTTTTATTTATTTATTTATTGTCTTCTTGTCCTTTAATCAGCATTGTGCATATGAGATTTCATTGCCCTTTAAAAAGTAGGAGTAGTTAGAATACAAATGTTTAAGGTCCAATGAATGTGATTGAGCTTAGGGCACTATGCAGTCTGGAGGCAGGGTTGTTACTCCTGCAGAGAGAGGCAGAACCAAGTAATTGATTTGCTATCACTCCTGTTGGTGGTTACCCTGTTGAAGCCACTGGACAACACAGTTTTTCGGTTAAGATCTGATTAATTTTTTTATCTCCTTCCCTTATTTTCTCCTCCTCATTTTCTTTTGTTGTTTAGACTCCTCACTCACCCCAGGTGTGCTCTGAGCTGCCTTTCCATCTCCAGCCCTGCGTGTTCTGAGGTGTGCCAGTTTCAGTGTCTGCTCTGCACCTCGCCACCCATGTCACTTGTTAAAACTCAGCATTTTCTCTTCCTCAAATACAACACTCTCTGCAGGCCTGATAATTGGTTGGATTAGTGAGGAAGGAGGTGAGGAGATGGGAGGCAGAGACAGCGAAGCGTGAAATTTGATGGAGCTTCTGGCTTTCTCATGACAACCCCTCTCACTCCTCTATTTTGTAACCCCTTGGTGTTAGCTCCAGTGTAAGGCCTTGCTGGCTGGGGTTGTGGCACAGTGGATAGCACCATAATAACTGAGTATGCCCTTTTCTTCATTTTTATTGCTTCCCTTTCAAGCATGTCTATTGCTCTGCTACAGGAGTATAAATCAGGAGCAAAACCATTTACACCAGTACAATGGTGGAGGTGAGACTATCAAGGTATTACTTGAAATTAAAAAAAACCTCAAAGGAACTGACTTTAATGTGTGTCTTTGGCTGAGTTATAACTTTTGAACTTAATGGATGTTTTAATGTTTCAGTACATTTAATTTCCCTAATGTGAGCAGCAGCTCTGTTTTAATTTGAAATTTGACATTTTGATGACAAGTAGATCTGTTAAGTGAGTTGATTGGACATTCCTTTTACTGTAATCAGGCTGTAGCCCAGCTAACCAAATTTTGATTAATCTAAGATCCTAATTTTTAAATTAATTTAGCTCCTACTTTTCATAGATTGACTAGAACAGCTGCCTCCTGAAGTATATTGGAACTATGGAAGCTATCTGAAGAGCGGAGCCACTTATTTTTTTCTACTAGTACTAGATGCAAATGTTAATCATAATGGAAAAATGATAGCAATTTCAAGCATATTGAATAATAGTGACAATGGTGGGATTTCTTACTTCATTTTTTTTTCTGATTGAGCAACCAATTGGAAAATGAAAACAAGAGACTTCTACAGTATGTTTTAAATGGTAATGTGCTCTTCTTTCTTCTTGCTCCTCCCAAGTTTAAATTTATTTTTTTTTTTTTTTTAGCATCAAAATGCTGACTACAGAAGAGCTCTCATCAACTTTTATGTAGTGGGATAAATATTGCCACTCACTGGCTTGCTTACATACATCCTTTATGTCTGGCTGTTACATTCGTAAAGTTTCTCAAAATCTTGGGTGTGAGTAAGAAATCGAGCCCAGTCTTTCTCCTTGCAAATGGGTGTCTGTGGAGATTGTCTGGTCCCTGACCAGGTATCTGTCTTTTGTTTTCTACTTCAGCAAGTTTTAGCTTTTGGCAGCAGATGGAGTTTGCTTACAGGAAGCCCAGCAGGACCTGAGATGAGTGCTTTGTGGGTTATCTCTAGTGGCACCTTTTGTTCTTGCTATATGGGAGGGAAGGAGGGAAGAGCTCCCAAGCAAGTGGTGTGGGCTTTCCCTTCCTGTTCGGTATCTAGTTCCTGGTGAGTAAGTGAATCTGCTTGGGAGGACTGAGAAACCAAGTGATGTTTGGCTAATGCAGTATCATTAGAAGTTAGAAAGAAAATCTCAAAATGTTGTTAGCCACGTTGTCCTTAGAGAGGTTTAAAACATTTTGAAGTAGGAAAAAAAAACCAACTACCAGGAAATGGGAACAAGCTCTTACAAAACTTTTCGTTAACTGCGGTATTTGATTTTCAATTTAGAAGAAAGATAGCACAAACAAAGCTTCATTGATAACATAGCAAGACCCATCACCCATTATTCTGGATGTGATGCAAATAAAATCCTTCCTACTCAAATTTTGAATTATTTTTCCTCCCTCCAGTATATGTCCCAGACACTGAAAAATATTTCTTTGCAGAGGTCCGAGAACCCAAGAATTTCTGAAAATGACCACTCTGTAAGATTGAAGATATATGTTCATGTGTGTGTGAACAATAATGCAATAAAATACATGCTTATAGCCTCCTTTATACTATTTTGATTTGTAGTGTTGGAAACATGGAGGCCCTCTTATGTGTACCTCGAGATTTTTAAATATGAGAAAGAAGTTTGTTCTAGATTTGTTATGAGGAAGAAAGAATGAAAATACAGTAATGTGCATAAATGTGTCTTGGTGTGTTAGCTTAGATGCAGTTTTCTAAAACTTTTGTTGAGCTAGTCCCTTGTTTTATTACAATAAAGATGGATAGTCACTATCTGGTTTCTCCTGCTAACCTAATTTTAAAAGTGTGTATGTGATAGAAGATCGAGTATTTTAAGGTATAAGCATGCTTACCGTAAACTCATTCTGCGTGGCTGAATGCATGCCGTAGGGAATGGCTGTGCTAGGAAATAGAAGGGTGATAATGGGGTTAGAACTGAAAGGTTTTGTACCAGTTGCATTCGTGACCTTGTTGGAAACAAAGATATGGGAAACTGGTATGGCAACTGATCTCCATGGGGCCAACACCCTTCTTGGTATCTCTGGCTGCTGCCCTCGCAGTGGGGAGCATGTGCAGTCCTGTTGGGCAGGCTGGGGCAGCCTGAGCCCTGCAGGGAACAGTCCCGTGGAGGGGGGGCCCTGACCTCTTTGGGCTGCAGCTGGGCTCAGCCCCGGTTGTGCAACATGAGCTGAAGCGGCTCTGCCTCTGCACTTCTGAAATCCCGGGTAGCATCTCACAGGGTTTGCCTCGTCCTGGGTAGGCAAGCAGGATCATAACAAGGGTGGTTTCCATGTAAGTACTTTATTGCAGTTGATTTTGAAATTACTGTTGCAGTTATAATTACATAATAATTATGAAATACATGGAATTGTAATCTATAATCGTGATCTTTACCTTCAGGAAATATAGGAAAGCTGGAGAAAACAAGATAAGTGTGAGTCAGTTCTTCTGCCGTGCCTTGTCTTGATGGCCAGCAGTAGGACAAGGCTGTCTTTCGCCAAATGTGCATGGAGAGGAGGGAGGCAGTGCTTGCTAATCCTGAAGGAAGGTTAAACTGCGGTGTTGGCCTGTTTGTGATAACAAATTTCCTTAAAACATTTGGAAGCCCTTACACATCACAGCCACAATGCAGATTTAAGTGCGAGTTAGAAGGCTCTTTGCCCTGAGAGAGTCTAGTCATAACATATATGAGTGAATCCAGAAGATGGTAATTTAATTAAGTGTAGCTTAACAAGGTCTATTTTGAAGAACCCAAAGTTTCACAACAGCTACAAGCTTTTTTGAGAGGAAGAGCAGGTAATTAGAAATCTGCAGAGTGTTTGTCTGAGGTGAAGAATACCAGAAAAACATGGAGCTCTTGGTGCTTTTTAGGTTGTCATGTTGCAAAAGCCTCTGTTTGTCCATATCTGTTACAGAAACATTGTGTCTACTGGATGGTAATAAAGACTGAAACCATCTGCAGTGCTTATTATCTTGCCTGCTCCCACTCATTGCTGAGTTTGGCTTGAATTCTGTAATTTGTGATGTCCCCTCTGAAGAGTGTGGTATGTAACATGGGAGTGGAGTGCTCTTCAAGGCATGTTGTTTTGACCCTGTTGCTCTAACTGAGCATGTTTTCCTCTCCCACCCCTTTCCCAACACATAAAGTACAGTAGCTTTTTCTTTACAAAACATTTTTTTACTTTTAGTAACCTTGCTGACAAATTGTGAAACTCGCTGCAGTCTGGAAATAGCTGCAGCCTGTGAAAGGTACAATGAAGAGTGGGTAATTTAGCATTGTACATAGAGATAATGTGCTGCAGGTTAACACATCAAATATTTAAATGATTTAAATGCATTGTGTAGTGCAACTGGTAGAAAAATGAATTAGGTCATGATAGACAAAAGCTTGTCTTCATTTGAGCTCCTGTCAGCTTGGCATGTTTGTGCTCCATTAGTTTTATCACTAGTTATATCTATGCATTTATGGTATTTCTAATTTAGATTATTATTAGTAGCTTATAAAAATATGAATAAACCTAATCCCGAAGACAAATGAAAGTGTGGGTATATCTCTACTGGAAGTTTGAACTTAGTAGGAAGAACCCCAGAATATCTCTGCCTTTAACAGAAATAACAAATTGGAAAATGACTGACTGACTGACAAAAGGCAGATAGCACCAAATAGCAAGCCACGGGTGTGAACTCTGTATGTGAGCTCTGAAGTGAGCAGAGTCTTTCTCACTGTCAGCCTTATAGTTCTGCATGATCATGGTTAGCACTAGAGCACAGCCTCCACATACAGATACTTTAAGAACTTTTTTTGTTTTAAAAGATACTTGAACTGTGTACCTGTTGCATTCCACTGTGGGGAACTAGGAGGAGTTCTTTTTTAAAAATAGATGGTCAGGAACAAAATTAAGCCAAACGAGGCAAACATTGTATCTGAGAACCGTTTACTGGTAATGAGAAACAAGATAAAAAGGCGTTACCCTACTAAAGAGGGCTAGAAAAGACAGAGCAAGACTAAGGAAAACGGGAAAGGGGTAGAGAGAGAGGAAGAGAGAAAAAGAGGGCGTTGCCACCAGCCAGTCAGGGCAGTGCAGTCGGTGTCCAGGCAGGGGGGGTGTGCACGCTGCCTGCCTGGGCATGGGCTGGGTCTTGGTGAGCCTGCGCGGCTCCACAGGTGTGGCTCCTGCGGCGACGGCGCCGGACACGCGGTGAGTGGGCGCTCAGATGGGAGGACCGGGACCCTGGACAGAGTCATGGTGACCGGCTGGATTGGGGCGGCAGGGTGGGCGAGATCAGCGTGGCAGGGTTGGAAGCAGGCAGCCCAGGCAAGGATGAGGGGCGAAGTGGCAAGGTGCCAGTCAGAGGCAGAGAGGAGGCAGGACAGGTGTGAGGGTGAGCCGGTGAGGGCAGGAGAGCCAGAAGGCAGGCAGGCTGGGCAAAGGAGGGAGCAAGGAAGACAGTGGATGAACAGCAGCAACCCCCAGCCATCAGCAATGCAGTTATTTTTTATACCCTCTGGCCCCTCCCAAAGTCTGCCTGCTAAAAGGGAACCATTGGTCCAGTCCAACCTTTCTGTGCCATCCATCGGTGGAGATCTCTTTGCGACCTGTTTGGAGAAGCCCCTCCACAGTGTCTCCTACTGCCTGCCTTATGGGAGGTGTTGCCAGGTGAAGTTGTGCCAGAGACAAGGCTTCTTCTAGTTGCTTCCTGCACGTGGCACATGTGCACCCCTCCTCCGCATGCCTCTGACAACCATTGCTGAGGCATAGCAAGACTGAATTGGCTCCTCACATATGTGCTGCAGCACCTTTCTCCCCCTATCTTGGTGGCTGTTGTTGAAGCTGAGTCAGTGAGTTTGAATGGAATGAAACTTTTCAAGGAAAAGTTCTTGAGGCTTGCTTGAGTAGTCACCAAGGTCCTGTCTTGAGAGCATTACAACTGAATGGGTAAACCTGATAGTGTTCCCATGGGCCCCTGTGTTGGGCTTATCCAGATCCCTCTGGATGGCATCCTGCCTGTCAGGTGTGTCACTCAGCTTGGTGTCATCTGCATAGTTACTCAGGGTGCACTTGATCCCTTCATCTACGTCACTGATGACATTAAACAGAACTGGTCCCAGTATGGACCCCTGAGGAGCCCCGCTTGTCACTGATCCCCATCTGGACATTGAGTTATTGGTCACTACCTTCTGGCTGTGGCCACTTAATCCAACTCCCTATTCAGCATAGGCTGAATGGGAGCCAGGTGCTGAGGGCTGTGTGCAATTGGGTTTTGAATATCTCCAGGGATGGAGCCATCACAGCCCTCACAGTAAAAACATTTTACATTTGCTTAAATGGAATTTCTTGTATTACAGTTTGTTCTCATTGCCTCTTGTCAAAGCATTATAACCAGGAACACTAATACACTCTCCTTACTGGAAGGCTGTCCAAGGGCAGTGCTAATGGGACCCAAGGTGGATAACTTGATCAAGAGAGCTGGGGTACTCTGTGGCCTTCTGTAAATGTCTGTCCTCGTTTTGGTCAGGACAAGGTTAATTTTTAGATGGGAGGGGGTGTGGCCAGGACGCAGATGTGATTCTGTACCACCTGAGGTCATTGCTGCTGGCAGAGCGGAAAGGGATTCACTCTCACTCTCTCTCTCTTTTCTGGGGAGAAGGGGTTCCTCCAGTTAAGAAGAGGTGTCTGAGGGAAGCTGTCTGGTATTTGCTTACTGTCTTGGACTTTCTGTGTAAATCGTTTCTTTGTCTTACATCTTTTGTTATTAAAATTGCTGCTTAATAATTTTCTTATCTCATTGCTGTTTCCAGTAAATTGTTCTTATCTCCACCTGTGCCTCCAGTTGGAGTGGGGGGGTGAATGAGTGGTGGCATGGTTTTAGCCGGAGTACTAAATTGGAAAATACCATTCCTAAACTGTGACCATGTCTTAGCGCATTTATTTGAAAAAGGATGGGTAAGGGAAGGTGTAAGTTAATCAAGTCATAAAGCTGGGAGCCAAAAATCACATTCTAAAAATTATAATTAATACAATTTATTTATATATATAATTATTTACTTGAGGACTTCTGACCTTGCAGTGCTTCTTGGGAAGAGCTTTAATAATCTCCATAAAAATACCTATTGTTTCTGTTGAAAGGCAAGGTAATGAACTTGCTCTCAGAAAGATGGAAACTGTCTCCAGTGGAGAAAGTGGAAACTGTTTCCAGTGTCTCACCTTACAGATACTGTTGTACTGTTGGCAATAATCTCTTGGGGAGTGAAAAGCATTCACTGTTTGCAGGAGGAGTCCTGAACAACCCTTCCGCATGCTTAAGAATTTCAGCAGCGGCTTCTCTTTGAAATTCTGACAAAGATCCTTGGCTAGGTTTTTGGAAACTGTCTAGGATCTAGGTTACATTACTACAGTACCCTATTTTTTGCTTGTTGATGGGAGCTTCATTAAGCAGGATGGAAAACCATTCCATATAGTTCTGTTCTTCATCTTGCTTGGGGCAAGCAAGCGAACTCCAATGAGAATTACAGGAAACACCTTTTGGATTATCCACAGCAGCAATTGATCAAATAAAGCAGTTCTTCAGTAGCCTGAGTTGCTGCTAATTAAACACACTTTCCTATCCTTCCCCTAAGTAAGCAACCCTTTAGGTTGACTTAATTGCCAGCCCTGTGTAAGTGTGGCGGTGCTTTAGAAGAAAGTTGTGATTTAAGGGCCAAATCAAATCTATGGGAGAGAAGTAGTTTTATTTTAAAAGGTTTTTGTTAGACTGCAGAATTATCTGGTATTTTACATAACTTATAACTTACATACATGGATGGCAAACTATCATTATACGTTCTTTTTTTCCCAGTGCAAGTTCATAAACTCTTGTTAAAATTGTCCAAATTCACATGGAGGAAGCCAAACTGGCATTCAATACAGCTATATTTAAAGCTCTTGGCAGGACTTTTCCCATATGAAAGATGTTATATGTAAACTGTTGGAATAAAACTCTAAGAAGTTTTGTGATGACAATTCTAAAGACTGCCAGATCATATAAAATTAAGAGATTTTAAATACTGGATCAGAGTTCTGTGTCAGAGTTCTCTTGTCCTACACTGTCTTTCTATTGTCCATGTAAATTGATTTTTGTTACAGCACCTCTGGGAAATATCCACTGGATAAGCTTGTAATCTCCGGTATTTGGCACCTCTGTTGCTTTCTGCTGTGGAATCCTGCAAAAATGGGGTTCACTGAAAAGTTTGCTCTTAAGTATTTGAGTGTAATGAATGATTCCCCCCCCCCATATTGTGTTTCTAAGGAGAATAGTTATAGCCTGTGGAATACATCCTGTTTTCTCGGCTGCAATGAAACCCTTGCCTTTTATTGGTAAAACCTACTATTTTTCTTCTTTGTGAAGGCTGCCGGCATCTGACCCAGGACTTCTTAAAGACAAAGGCTAATAGAGATGTGTTCCTTTGTTTTGTACCAGAGAGGAAAAGGTTGGGTTTTTTTGAACCAGTTAGTTTTCCCTGTGGTGCTTTCAATCAAACCTTGTGTGTGTGTGTGTGTGTGTGTGTGTGTGTCTCTCAAAGAAAAAAACCAACTCAAAACTAAAAAATTAAATCCCAATATACAATAAATAAAAAAACAAACAGAAAAGCCCCTACCAGGTGAGATCAACTGATTAACTTTGCCCAAACTGTAAGAAAGCCAAAAAAGTAAAGGCCTTCTATCCTAAATGCATATATTCTGATTTTGTTTTTCTAATCTGCATCAGTAGTAGTGTAGATTAACCCACAGAAATTTTTAATTTGTTAGTATTCCTCAATACACGTGTTTATATAAATAGTGTAGCTGAAAATTCTTTTTGCCTGTTTCTTGTTTGCATTTGAGGTCAAGAAGACACATGGGATGAAAGTCTGGGTTGACTTACGATTTGCATTTTCCAGCATCAGTTTTGACCTTGAGTTGCTGAGTATGAACTTGGAACAAAAGAGCTTTATAGAAGTGGTTGATGGATGGGTTGTAATATTGAAGCTTCCCTCCCCCATGCTCACATCCTCAGAGCTCAGTTCATCCTAACACTGAAGTGCTGCCTTCATAGGCAAGAGTCTGCTGCTTCAGGAGATAAAAATGCTGAGGCTGGCACCTTGGGAGTCTGTTTATAATAGTGAAGATGTAGGAGAGAGAGAGAAGTCAAAAGTGTGTAGGTAAGTTTTGGGGGTTTTTTTCTATTTTTTTCTTTCTGGGGGAGGATGTCCCCCAGTGTTTCCTAATGAGGTAATTGTTTTAGATAAACATCTTGCCTATCAATTGCATAGGAAATGCTCTTGTATTCCTTTTGTCTTCTCTCTGCAAACAGCTTGCTTTGTGTGGATTGTGGTACATTTTTAAAAAACTACTTTTTTACGGAAAAACCCTTTTTGAGCCCTATCCCCCCTCCAGCTTTCCCCCAGTTTACTTCAGTACCTCTAGCTATCGCAAGTTTGCTTTTTGTCAAATTTGCTGAGATTCTTCTTCACTGAAATGCTATAAAAACGGAGGGGGGCGATGTTTTGGGAGGAGAGGGAAGTATAGCAGTGGAAATAGCAGCCTAAGCCGTGGTATATCCAGGAACACTCTGGAGGCCATATTTTGCAATACTGAAATCTGGAAACAGAGTTCCCCCTAACTAAGGATTTCCCTTGTGTTTTTAATCAAGCTTCATTAATATTCAGTACTGAGTGTGGTGTAAGAGCAGGACTCCTGCAGAGCTGTAGCGGTGCCATGTTGGGCTGGCAGTGTGGCTCCCAGCTGGGCTTCTGCCAGTGGCCTGCGGAGTCCTGAGATGAGAAAGTGGGGGAACGTGGCTACCTGTGCTATCATATCGTAAACTAGTCTACGTTGGAAGGGACCTTTAAAGCTCATCTAACTGCCTCCTTTGTGTTTAATTAATAATCTGTTTGTAGTGGATGGAAAAAGTAAAGTGGTTACAAGAACAGATGGCACACATGGAAAGGGATGGACTGAAAAGAAACAAAATTAGCATAAGGCAGGCATCAGTCCCATTGAACTAATGAAGTTCTGTCTTCTGCACTCATCTTGAAGGCAAGTTAGACTCTCATGTGTGTTGTCTTAGTGTTGCCAGTGGGGGGCTGGTTTGTTTCTGAAAGAAAAATAAACAGAGAAGGGGAGGGGGGTGTCACTTATTTTGCTAGAGGGGATTTTAGGGAAAAACCAAAATGAATGTGAAAAATCAACAGATGTTGAAATGCTGTGGATTAAATCCTATGAGCACTACAGATGTTGAGAGTGTTCATGGTTGCCAGCATCCTTACGAGAACTCTAATTATAGCAGTCTTGTACTGTAACCTTGCAAGATCTCCTTTAGGATGATTTAGGCTTGTTTGAAGATCAGAGATCTTCCTCTGCAAGTCTTGAGACAGATCTTGGTTTTGGAAACTGGAAGTACTGAATTTGTGGGTGCAGAATAATGGGCTGATGCACAAAGAAGTGAGAAACCTCTGTATGAAAATACCACCGCCATCCTTAAATAGAAGAGCAACATCCCTTCCTTGAAGGCTGATGTTTCAAAGTGAGCCACAGCATGGATGGGACCATTGTGATGTGGCCATACCTATAGCTAAAGATGTTCTGATACATAATTTTCAAAAGGGCTTTGAGGATGGCAGAATTCCCATTTTACAGTTAACCAAAGAAAACTCAAAGGTCAACTGCCACGTCCATACAAACTGATATCAGAGCCTGCATCTCAGCACTGGTGAAACAGGAGATCCCAATGGATTAAGCTGCCTTCCATTTCATAGGTTGCACAAGATCTGGCTGGAATTGGCTTGCCTTCTGTTGAACTGTACTTTGATCTGTTTGGCTTTGATGCAAAGGGCACCAGTGGCCAAATCTATCCACCAGATCTGAGGAGGAAGGGAGTAGGAGTGCCTGGTATTTTGCAGACTTGGGATGATCATGATGATTAAGATGACTTTAATAAATAAAGGAAAATAATTACATTATTTCCTGTAACGTTCCATAGACCTTTAAATACAAGGCATTGATTACCCCAGCGTTGTATGAAATTAGTGTTTTTATTATTTTAGTGCTGTAGGAAATCTACCACAAAAGTACCTTCTCTAAAGATCAATATTGCAGTGGCCCAAAGATGTCTTGGGTTTCCTGTTCATCTGCTTGGCAGTGTGCATGCCCAGAGACACTCTCTGCAGCACCGTGGTTCATGCTTGCTCCTTGAGATCCAGCTTGCCTTCTTGCTAATCTGCTGGTTAATGCCTGGGTGAAAATCTTGCCTTCTGCTTTAACAGTCCTGAAAAGCCTTCCTCAAGAATTCCTGCGTTGATTAATTCTAGCAACCCCTTGCAAACAAATCGAAGAACAGATTTACCGCACAAATTGGTAAAGGATGGTGGTCTGCAAAGGGTCAAATGCTTTTTTTGACTTCGGTTAAGTAAATTTCACTGAAGATGTGTATGTGATATCCCTAGTGATTAATTGCTCTCAAATACTTATCCCAGCTGAGTTATGTAATATGAATCTCAGAAGGATTCGCGATAAAAAGTCTGTGAGTGGTAGATGTAAATGTCTGCAGTGGCTTTTGAAATTTTAGACCTGAAAAGTGCTAATGGGAAAAATATTTTGCATAGCTTCTGAGATAGGGTCTAGAATTTTTAAGGCCTTGTGTTTAACTCCCACTGACTTAAAATATTGAGGCTTTGCTATAAATTGTTCCTTATGCATCTCCCAGAACAATAGTTGAGTGTCTTCAAAGAAATTAGACTAAGGCTGGAAAGTGAGAAGTACCAAATGGAAAGGTATGTACTTAATTCCAACTGCTGCCTGTGATGATCTGCTATAATACACCTAGATGGTATGAAAGGGTGCTATTCTGAGTGCCTCAATAAAGATGGGTTTTTTGGCAGCAGGATGATTATTAATTTTTCTTTGTTACATGAAGTCCTAAATTTTTCAGAGTGGTTTTTGCTGGCAACCCAAAAATGGGAAATGGACAAACACTGAGCTGAACATGTAGAAGTTTTCAGTATATGTATAAAATTAATTTTCAGGGTTCACAGTACCTGTACTAATACCTGAAGATCATGAGTTTTCTTTGCCAGGGCCATAGCCTTTCTGAGGAGGTTGGAGGCAGGATGGGGATATGCCTTGTGCTGAAATCAGCATTGTCGTGGGAGTCCTGTGCCTGCTGTATGCGGGGGATGGGGAAAACAAACAGTTTCTGTACTTAGGTGTAAAGGAAATACCATGAAACATCTGTTGCGGTAAAGGAAAGCATACTTGGACACATGAAAGTGTGAGATCTCCAGTCCAGATAGGCAGACAGCCTGTGCTTATCCTGCCTGCCTTGTTCGCACTCACTGCTGCCTCAAAAGCAGGTTTCAAGGATGAGGTTGCTGACGCACTCTCGTTTTCACCTATGGTGTGCACTACCACAGTCGTGTTTCCTGGTGCTGGGCTTTGTCTAGCACTCCTCAGTCAACTTTTAGAGTGGTATCATGCCAACTGTGTTTTTGGACCTGTGCACATGGCAGTAGTGGCTTTCAGGTCTTAAGTGCCTGTGTGCATCTGTGGCAGGAGACGTTTGACCCATCCATGCTGTGTCAGTGGCAACTCTGTGATGACAGCTTACAGCAGCCCCCTCAATCTCCCCCCAGGAAGTAGCAGTCCAGACTTGTTCAGTAGCATACTGGTGCATCCACTCTCGTTTTGGTTACAGACTGGTTTCTTCTTGGATGCTGGGAAGATCTTGGTGTTGGAGCAAACATAGATAAAATCAGCTCTAATCTGTTTGTGTTGAGCTGACAAATGTGACCAGTGTTGAGCACAGCTGATTGATTTGCTGGTGTTTGGTTTTCCTTAGAGGGCCATAGTACAGACCTTGAGGTACTAGGGTGATATAGCAATGGGACTTGAATAGTTAATAAAAACAAAGAGAGGAGAATTTTTGCTTATGTAAGAATGTAGTGCAGCATTTTTGTGTGTTTGGCGCTGTTTTTGTAGGGATGCCCACATCTGCGGTCCACCATGCAGGGCAGCACTGCCCTTTCTGTTGTAGGAGACTGATCTTTTGAAATGGTGCAGCTGGTGACCAGTGACTTCCTGCTGCAGTATTTTACTTGGTCCATATCTGGTCCGTATCAGAACCTGGTGCAGGGGAGTACTGAGAAGCAAGGAGGAAAGCACCCTCGTTGAAGTGATGAAGCAGCAGTAGTAGTTCCACCAGCCTCCATCTTTAAGTCAGGACATTAAAACAGGTTTGGATTTCAAGAAAGCAAGTGCTGTACAGAACTGGAGTTCGTAAAACTCTGAAAATCACACAAAGGGTTTTTTTTTAATGTTGAGAAACGAGATGTTAGTCCACACTTGCATTAATTTAAAAAGTCATTGACTTTGCATTCTTCTGTATTGGTATGCATATAACAACAACAACAGATAAAAATCCAGCAATGATCCCGAGTAGGTGCTCCCATAACTCCACAGGAGATGGACAAAATCACTGGCTGGCACGGAGGCAGCATGGGACATACATGGGACATCTTGCAACTTGTGATGAACAAATGAGGGGAATGATTTGAGCAAGCATGGCCAAATACTGCCCATAAATAGGAGTTAGAGCAGCCCTTGGTTTTTGTGGTACTCAAGAAAATAACATCAAACAGGAGCCAGCTGTGGTACTTTGCTGTCTAGCCCTCCATCGCTTTATAACCACTTGGTGTTGGCAGTGCCTCTTTCCACCTCTTCAATGCCAGTGGCAACATTTTGAAAAAGTATCTGATTCCAAAATAAATGTGCACATGCAGATTTCCTGAAAATTAGCACAAAGTGTGAAATGGAAACAGATTTAGTTATTTTGCTGTAAGCTGGTATGTAGTTCAGCTCTCTATAACCACTCCCAGAGGATATCATAAATACTGAAGTGTTTAAATATAAGGCTTCATATTTTCTTTAGTAAATGGTTTTGAGTAAATTGTCCTGAACTATTTTTAACTCTATTGAGCAGTTAATGGTATGTTTTTCAGGATTTTTGTTCAGCTTGTGGGTTTGGTAGTCTGTTGTTTAGAAGAAAAAAATAATTGCTATCAGTATATATATATAGATATTAATCTAAAATAGGGGGTTTTGAATTAAATACCATTAGGTAGTAATTTATTGTCTCTAGTATCAGAAGTATACTGGTGATGGTTTTAGGGTTTCTTTTCTTCTTAGGGTGTTGTTTTTTGGCGGGTTTTTTGTTGTTGTTGTTGTTGTTTTTTTTTTTCCTAAGCTTTCCTCACTGTCCTTAGAACAATGCACTCTCTCCCAAGTCCTGCCTTGCCCAAAAGAAAATGTTGTAAACTATTATTTTTTTCTCAAAAGTAATTCAGAAATTACAGGTCGAGTTTCATTAACCCCCTTCCCATGCTACCTATAAGCGTGTGTGGCCTTATCTCCAACATGGAGTCATTCATGCTAGGAGAGATTTGTTCTGGGTAATACAATAACCCAAAGATATGTTTTTTTATTTCTGAAACAGTGATTGTCTCATCACCGTGGATTTTACAGTTGTGATATTTTCAACCATATCCATGTTACTCTAGTTTACACTTGTGGAATGATGCTTCATTTGTAATCTTTTGAGGCACTTGGTCTTACTCTTGTAGGAATTAAAGTTCAGCTGAATAATTG
This sequence comes from Dryoscopus gambensis, assembly GCA_013389985.1. Classification (NCBI taxonomy): domain Eukaryota; kingdom Metazoa; phylum Chordata; class Aves; order Passeriformes; family Malaconotidae; genus Dryoscopus; species Dryoscopus gambensis. The sequence goes on from WEIT01037733.1 coordinate 55,250, forward strand.
AGGACGAACCAAGCTTGTCCTTATTTTATGCTTTGTTTGCTTGTTTTTATGGTTGCAGTTTTTGACAACCAAACCCTGAAGCAGAAATGGCAAATGAGCCCAAACTGACTAAGGTTAGCTAAGCGGCAATGAAAACTATGACAGCTATCTACTAAGTCAGGTCACAGAGTACTCTGAGTTGAAAGGGACCCCAAGGATCATCAAGGCCAACTCTTAAGTGAATGGCACAGATGGGGATTAAACCCACAACCTTGGTGTTATCAGCACCATGCTCTGCCCAACAGAGTTAATCGAGTAGCAGCTATGCTGGGTTAGAGTTTTTTGAAGCCGTACATTGCGTTCATTCATTGAAATGTTGCATTTCCTCCACATTCTTCAAGTAGTTCCGTTCATTTGTTCACATTTTGAAGATCGGCAGAGCTCCAGGAGTTATTTCCTCATAAGCTTTATTTACAATAGAAAAGGCACAGGTTTTTATGAAAAAATAGTGATGAATCTGTGTAATACATATTTCTCACTGGTCAAAATAGATGTCTAGTACTGATTATTTCATCAGCTTTGCTATATGCAGTGAATATTCTTAAAATTTTGGCAAAGCTAATATTGTAAGTATCTGCAGTTCTTAAATTCTGGAGACAACACCTAAAACAAACCCGGACCACCCAGGTTTTCTATCTCAGTACCTCCAAGTCCCACTGAATATGTACTGCTTTGTACTGTTTTACAGTAGGGAATGGAGGCAGAGGTTTGCTTGCTCATCCCTGTCGTTCACTTAGGGGATGAGGAGTGTACAGTTCATCTGATTGTAACTAGAAACAACTGCTGAACTTTCATCTGTTAATTACCCTTTCATTGAGGACTGCACTGCTGTAGCATCTGTTACTCATTATAGCTTGTTTAAAAAGAAGCCAGTAAGAAAAAAAATACAGGAGGGATAAAAACAGTGAGGTATCAGTGTAGAGCACAGAATTGATAACAAATGTTCTATTTCTGGTTTCTTTGCTGCCATGGAAGCCTTGTACCTTCATACAAATAATATAAGTGTCTTTCATCACCTGTTAAATGAAGTCTGTGCCTGCTGCTTGCAGGTGCTTTGATTATTTTTAGTTTATGCATGTATCAGTAAAGCTTTGAAAATTCTTGGTTTTGCTTTTTCTTTCCTCTCCCTGTGATGTCGTATTTTTGTTGTGTTATTTTACAGCCATGGTCGTTACCAACTTTACCAAGCTTTTCCTTGGATGGCTTTTCACTTTACTGTGCAGGGTCATGAAGAGCCCAGAGCAGTGCAAGGCTGCGGGAGGTAGTGCCAGCTGCTCTCAGGCACCAGGCTGGGAGTTGTCACTACACCGGTGTCAGCAGTGTCTCCTGAGCTGCCTGCAAGGATCTAACAAGCTCAAAAGATTGAGCTGGGATTTTTTTAACAAGGAGGATTTTTGTTGTGATGGGGAGAGGGATTTATATGGTAGTTCTTACTGTTCTGGGGTAAAGTATGAGGGGTATGGTTGCTGCCTGTTCCCATACAGAATGCTTATTTCACACTATAATTCATGAACATGTCTTCCCTGCCATGTGCAGTGTGTGTGCTTAGCTGCTGGAATGATGCTCTGCATAAAGCTACAGTGCACTTCAGTCTGTGCTGATTTTTGCTTCAGACTGACTTCTGTGTCTTTTCAGTAAGTATTATCTGTTGGAACCTCTACACTATGCTCTGGCATAACCTACCCAGTTCACACCTAATACACCAGAAGAGCTTGGTGCGGGGCACGTATATGATGTAGCAGTAATAAAGCACCAGTGAAACGTTCCAGGCCTCTTTCAGATGTATTATGACTCCAAGAATATGCAGAAGAATTGTAATGCCCCCTTTGATGGTGGTAGCAAGCTGTTGGCAGGGCTTAGCCCACCACACCTGATCTTTGTAGCTGCGGGTTACTGCCACCTTTCATCCTCTCCTCCTGCTCTTGCTGCAGGCTCCTTGGGCCGGATCCAGTGAAGGGGCAGTGCTAATTCAGCCTGCTAACCCAAGGGCAAGCTTTCTGGCAGAATAGACAACAGTTTTACTCTATTAGGAGTAATGTCCATGCTGGAGGTGTCATGGTTCACTTCAGCAGCACCCACCTTAACAGCTTCTGCCCTCTCTGCAGTGTGCCGGATCAGCACCAGTGATCACAGAAGCCAAGCTGACATAACTGGGAAGATGCAAAAACCTGGTCGAGCTCTATCTGGCGTTTTCTTACTTGAAAACCATACATGAGTAAGCATTTTCTTGGGAGGTTGCTGGGCCCAGGAGCCTAGACTTGCCGTCCAGTAACTTACCTTGCAAGGTAACCCTGGATGCCTAAACTCAGTTGATACCCCTCTCCTTGGTTTGTTAGCTTTGGGGTTTTTTTAAATTCTTTAAGGACAGTGATGGGTACTTTTCATTAAGTGACCTCTTCAGACTGAAGGCAGAGTGCACGAGCTTCAGTCTTTGGGCTGGTGTGAAATAGGAGCCCTTTCTATCCCTCCTGCTGAAGTGAAGGTCACCGGACGAGAAAGGAAAAAAACTGGAAAAGAAGTCTCGAAGGCTTTGTAGTCTGGGAGTTGGGACTGTTGGCTGGTTTGGATTGATGTGGGTTTTGGTCTGCACTCTGGGAGTTTTTTTCTGCTTTAGTCCAGCAATGTTTTGTTTTTTTCCTTATGCATGTCTCTGATTAATGATAAGGCAACGATTAATAATTAAAAGTTCTGTGTATCCAGATCTGTGTTCTTGATTCCACATAATTTATAAATCTAATTCTTTTACCTAGAGGACCGAGTATTTTTGGCGTGTCAAAATGGAAAACTTGGCTTTCTGTATTTCTCTTGAGTATACCTCCCTGCTCTCTCCTCATCTCTTGTCTTTGTCTGTAGGGACTGGAATTTTCGCTTAGCTGAAATTCCTGTTTCTCTTGCACACCTTGAGTATTCATTAGTTTCCTCTATTGAAATCGATGCCAGACCTGTGTTGCTTGATCTACTGCTGCAATTAAATGCAAATTAAACCAGTTTTGCTCAACGCTAGTCTACATTACAACTGACTAATTAAAAATGCCTAAGTCTTGAAAAACCTGAGTCACTGAACTTCCCAGCGTGGTACAACTGTCTGTGACTTGTGTTGCAGTGGCAGAAGGCACTTGGTTTGGAGTTCAGGGCACAGCAGATGCCTCTCAGATACTAAATAAGTAGAAGACAGGGTATTACCCCTTCCTGTTTGCAGCTGCTTTAATAGGAATTGAAAAAAAAAAATTTAATATGTTTATTCACAATTGGTGGGTTTAATTCGACCAGAAACTAGTGTGAATGACCAAACAGGCAGGTCTGTGCTTGTCATGTTTTTGATTTGTTCTGTTTTGCTGGAAATTCAGGGCTTTTAGTTTGCCCCTGTAATCCTGCTTTTCTGGGACCCAGGGTGGGAGGAGTGCTCCTTCTCTGAGTTCAACCCTGTCGGCCACATTCAGTGGTGTCTCATCTCCTTTTGCATTAAAATCAAGTTTCCTCTTCCTGCTTGTTTTCTCCACCCCTCCTCCCTTGCACATCTCTACCCTGTTTTCATGTGTTCTGTACATTTTCCTTTGGTATTGATGCTTCCCACAAACCTCTCCTGTTAGGACAAATTAGTGTTATAACAACCACATCCTTTAATATTACATGTCTTCTATGTAGGGTGCACATGGGGCCTGATTTTGAAATTCCCCTTGGGATAGGGAGATTATGACTCAGCACGCTTTCCCCTGACTGCGTTTGGAGGCATGGCTATATAGGGAGTTTAGCTGGGAACACTCTATAGAATATCTAATAGACGTGTTGGTGGGAGTAGACATATTCATGGGTAGCCATTTACTGCCCTGTGTACAATTACTGCTTAACTGTTTTTCATTAGAGTTGTTTTTTAAACTGGTTCCACCTATGTTCCTTTCTTAGGCTAGTCTTAAGCATTTTGGGAAGCTGTCTGACGATTGGGAAGCTGGTGCCTCTCCACAGGCTGTATATCTGGGATGTTTTGGGTTGTAGTCACTTTTTGGAATTTTGTCTCCTCTGAAGAAGACCACCTGTCTAAAAGTCATCCCCAAGCCACAGTCAAAACACTGAAGTTTTTATTTGATTTTTAGTGTCACTAGTAGAAAACTTGACTCAAAGGAAATGCTTAAAACTAACAGTGGTTCTTCTCCCTGTTCCTAATGCCTTGTCATTCCTAACATTTATCCTGAGTACTCAGATTGTAGATTCTCAGCAATGTTGTTTGGTTTCTTGGAGTTTAGCATGGCGTGGACTTCTGGTTTTGATACCAGTGTTGTCAAAGGACAGTAGATATTTTTGCATCTGTTGAGCAAGTGTGAATTTACTGTGCTTGTCCAGTCTGTCATTACAGTCCCAGTACCAGTGAATGAGCTGATCAAATACTGCCTCCACAAAGCAGGCTAGCTGCTGTGTTACAGCAGTTTGACCACGAGTGATCTGTCCTGGATGTGAACCAGTGCTCCAGCACTGACCAACACGTGGATCAGACTCCTCGCGCCCCGTGGCTTCTGGGAAGTGCATTTGTTGGCTGCCTGTGAAATGCCTGTGTTGGCTGCATGGAAGGAGGGCTGTTAGGGGTTTCACGGCGATAGTGACACTTAGTCTCTTAATGTGAAGTAGAGTTTTACCTGTGTGAGTGCCTGGTTTTGGCACATCAGGTTTTTCTTTTAACCTTGCCTTCTGTTGCTGCAGTTTTTATTGCTCTCTGTGGCCTTTTCTGAATACAACAAAGTAAAAGAGATGGGCATTTTGTAAGCAGCAGAGCAGCATGCCACTGAAAGCTATTTTACATTTGCATATACATTGTCCAGTTGCGTGAGCACTGGAGCAGACTCCTGGAGTAGGCTTGGTCTCCTAATTCCTGCTCTATCATTAATCACAAACATAAACAGGGATAAATTCTTCCCATGTCCTTGTATTTACTAGGAAGTCTAATTCCAGTGACCTAATAGGAAGCACTGAACAATCCAGTGAAGAGTGCATTTCTTCAGTTCCTCCTGCTGAAATCAAGGCCTCTCTCCAGTTCCTATTTTAGTCCTGTTACCATTAATAACCCCTCCTAAGCTGGTGCTGCAACTTGCATTCCTCTGCTATGGCTGAAGGCAAAGTTGGGACGAGGAGGAGGTTAGTGCATCCTCTGCTGGGGGAATTTCCTGCCCAGCACTTCCCTTTGCATGTCCAAGAGCAAGAGTTAAATCATGGCAAGCAGGGCAGTGGGGAAGGGTGGGGGCCACATTTTCATTCAGGGGGTGCTGAACTTGGGGCATCAGCTGCTTCTCTTGCTGTTACATATTTCATCATGCCCCGAATTGGAGCTTTAAGTGTGGTGTACTGCAGAAGAAATAGTAAGGCAAAAGCCCTTGTCTTACCTAAACACCTGTAGGCAGCACTCTCCTGTGATCTTACACCATGCAGGCTGGGAGGCTTGGCAGGAGGGTTTGATGGAGCAGAGGGAAGCTGGAAGGGAAAGAGGCCTCAAGTGACCCAAAGGGATGCAAAAGAGAGGGCAGGCCAGGGCTGGGGGTGCAGGAAGGGTATGTGAGGAGAAATGATAAGAGATCTGATTTAAGTAACAAGAGTAAGAGAAGGAAGAGGAGAGTATTCTTTTTTGTTTATTTTTAAACAACCAGGTGGAACACCTGCCATGAGGTGGCCTTTGTGGAGAGAGAGAAACCAAACCTTAGAGCTTAGTTAAGACTGGGTGGGTGTACCAGCTACTGTGCTTGTATGCATGGGAACTAGTGCCTGTATTCATGATGAAATTTTTGATTCCTGACCCTTCTGAAGGACTGTTTAACTTACAAAGATTGAATATAATTACATTTACTTTAACATGCCCAACCTTGCTCATTGCACTTTCCCAATACTGGTTGCTATATGCTTTGAGAGGAATAGCCATGCATTTTTATTTTTAAGATTTACATATTTATACCAAAATATAGGTTCCATCTATTCCACGAAATAATGAGTGGGATTAGGGGAAAAAATACTAAAAAGAACAGGCAATCCCTGCATTCTCTAGCACAATGTCTGTGGAAGTATCCTCTGGCTTGTTTTTCCTCAAGGGTTTGCTTTTCTCCACTTTCTCCACTTTTAGCTGCTATGTGAAATGTACACTAACTTCATAAAATCATAATAGGCCATCTCAGGGGAGGTCAAATATAGAAATTATACTTAACGGAGTCCACTTAAAAGCTAACAAAAATAGAATTCAGCCACAAATAATATAATGCTGCAGGAGTAATAATACACTATATTCTGGTTGTGTTTTTTGGGGGGTTTTTTATAGTCTTCCTTGTGTATCGTCCCTGGTAGTTTGGACATTGATCCTGTATAGCTCCAGATGGAGCATGTTCAGAAGAACGGTGGTTTTTACCACAAGATTTTGATGGAGGATGCTTAAAAGAACACGAGGATTCCTCTTCTCGCAGGTCTAAAGCTCTGGTTGGACAAAACTGATTTGAGGTAGTTCTTACCATGGAATTCCAAAAAGAGTCAGTTTTAATTTCTAGAATTCAGTTTCATTAACTACAATCAATGGAAACTTTTCCAATAAAGAAGAAGCTCTCAACTGGGTAGTTTTGCAATCATTGGACTAATACCAGATGTATTAAGAAAATAAAGCAAACTCATGGATAAAGATCTAACAACTAAAGTTAGGTACTGTCATCATGTCTACAAGTATCTCAGGTATGCAATTGTGAGCACTGTATGGCACAGAGGGGCATGTCTGACCACAGGGTTATTAAGGGCAGGAGATTTGCGTTTGGATAATACAGAAAGTGAATGGCTGAGGGAAACACAGAATCCAATGCAATGAGTCCTGGTTTTGTATTTTATTCATAGGTCTACTGGCTTTCTACTGTGGATCTCTAGTCCTGGTCTCTGTTGTGAAAGGAGCTTTGCATAATGTATGATTTCTTTTGAAATGGGCTTGAAATACTTCTTCTGGATGCTGTTCTCTGTCTAGGGAGATGGACTGTAAAGAACTACAAGCACTAATTGAAGAGCTGCAGAGTATCTGGTTTCAGGGTCTTCTAACCTATACAGAAAATAATGTTTCTGTACAGCAACAGTGTAAGCCGAGAGTGGTGAGGAGATCTGTCGGGTCTACAGCAGTGGGGCAGGTTGACTGCTGAGAGGCTGCTGGGTGACAGTGGGGGCTTCCCTGGTTATTGTCAAGTTGTCTCTATTTATTTACTTACCTTATTTTATGTTCCCATCCTGACAGTAATGAATTTTGGTAATTCACAGTGGGGAAAATTGACTGGCAAAAGAATTGGGTTCTGTGCGTGATGGAATTTGAACCCTGCGTATGACATTGGGTTTAACAAGAGATTGCTCATTGCAAATATGCTTTTGTGCTCCTTCTGTTGGGAACAGAAAGTGAAGTTGCAGCTCTGCCAGGCAGGGGAGAAGGAGGGAGAGGCAGAACTCCAGGAAAGGGTAAGTTCTTGCCCGAATGTAGATGCTGTTCTCAGCTGTGAACTTTTGTACTTGTAGTACTCTTGGATTGAGCTTTACCAGTGAGAGCAATTAGCTGCTGGTCAAGGAGCGTGTTCAGAAGAGCCAGAAGGAGATTTCTGGGGGAAGAGCTGCAAAGGCAATGGAAACAAATACACATTAGAAACAGATTAGATTCCTGAATCTTAGCAAACTGAAAAACAACAGGATAATTTAGGCTTTAGAAAACCTACTGGAAATGAGCCAGAACTTTTTGCAAACTGGAATGACCTTAGCCTTTCTTAAATTGCTCAGTGTGAGACCACAGTTAAAACAGGGATTAAAAATGAGCAGAATTCATATTCCTACCTGCAAATCAATGGACACTTTCCATGCTTGGTGGGAGAACAACCCAAGAGGAGTGTTGAGAAGACCTCAGAACAAATTGAGCATGTATGAGACAAAGAATCAGAATAATAATCTAAAATTTAGAATTGTGGAGGCAAAGCAGCATGGGCATGGCATGTGAAGTACTTGGTTTTTTTTCAAGTTCAGTTGAAGCTTTAATTTGTGGTGCAGTAGTTTTTGAAATGCTGACATTACCAAGGATTGACAGTACAAGTCAGTAAGATTTATAGTGTGGATTGGAAAATGTTGAACACAGTGAGCAGTAGCTATTTTTTTGAAAAGTGTCTTTAAATTTATCCCCTTGGAGAAATTCTGTATCTCTTTCAATTCACATTTCAGGTTTACTGACTGAAAATCTCTGTGGCTTGACTGGTTACGAATGTTTTCATGCAAGCACATTAGCTTTTAAGTTGGTACATAAGCTGCTTTTTTTAAAAGAAAGTGAATAAGCTTGTAAAATAGTGTGTTGGAGACAAAAAAAGTCTTTTTTTCATATAGACAGATCTGATTCATCAGAGAGCATCAAGATAATTGTCACGATTTTCATTTTAAAAGGAAACTAAGAAATCTTGGCACAAGTGTAAAACTTTCTGTTGCTATACTGGCCTGTTGCCTGGAGCTAAATATTTGCCTCATGAATTTTCCTTTCCCCATCAGGAACAGGAAGCAATGTTACAGATGAAATGCATTAAGGTTTGTAAGTGATGCGTGGTATTCAGAAAAGGAAAGATGCTTGCATGTTACATGATTTATCAACAAGACAAAGCAATTTTTATTCTGCCCAAAATCTGGATGGTCACTTACTTTTTGTGAGTACTTCTAAGGTGGAGATTGTACCCACTTGCTTCAAGTCTCCTTCTAATGAACACACATATTAGAGTCGGGTTTAGTTAAACAATTCCAAATGCTGTTAATATGACTAGGCACATTTCCCTCTATTTTTCACTTAATTTTTCTTTTCTTTTAATGAGCTCAGCCACCAGCGACTCAGGCTCTTGCCATTGCTTCTCAGCCTTTTGTGTTTCATGCTCTTATGGTAACTCTTCATCTTCCCTTTGGGCCCTGAAGAGGGGCGGCTGTGGTTGGCAGCAAGCAGCTGCATTTTCTGTCCTGTATCACTCCCTCTGGGACAGGAGTCTCTTCCCTGGAGTAAGAGGAAAGAGAAACCAGTCGTGTCAAGAGACTGCAAAACCTCAGAGGCCATGGAAGTAGGGAAAAGGCATTTTAAGATGCTGTTCCTTTCAGGGGCTTCTGGAAATACTACTGCTTGTTGGGAAGACCTCACTTTGCAGCAGGAAAACCCAGCGCCCTGTCAGCGTACCTGCTGGCATCCCAGGCCGGGTACCACAGGCATGCTCTTGGGTACATTGCGTATTTTATCAAACGCAACAAACATGACAATTGGCTCACCGTTTTCTACTGCTTGGGATGAGGTAGAGGGTGAGCAATTGATTCGTGCCCTACTCTTAGCCATAAGGGAATTCAAAGCCACCACACTACGTTTATGTAGCTGATAATATGGTGAAGGGCTCTCTGAGGCTACAGTAGCAAGGTTTTTTTCCAACTTGGGTTGTTTTGAGACAATAAAGGTGATAGTGCCAACTTTGATTGTCACTAAAGACTGATGAAGGGCTTTTTGTTGTAACTGTGTATCCTACAAAATCTGTTCCACGTGTGGAAGATATTAGTGACATTTAGCAATACTAATTCATTCAGTTTGTATCTTTATTGAATCTGCAAGGGCCTCACTTTATGCTGTATTTTTCTGCTTTTTAAATAACAGTTGCCACCTTTATGGTATTAAAGGATAAAATTTAAGTGGTGAAATAAATTAGCCAAAATGCGGAGCTTCAATTTTTTGGTACTTTCTGTTTCTCTGTTTCTGAAATTAGGCAAGTTGGTTTTTCCCCAGTGTTTTTCCGGGGATATCATGTTATCTGATGTTGTTTAATTATTTCCCTCTCACTGCATATTATAAAGTAAGATTTCTCATCTCCAGCACAGACTTGCATATTTTATTCTTTGTAGGTAATTCTCAAAACTTTTCCTTTCATTTTGCCTTTTTTATGCAGCTGTTAAAAGGCTTCCTTCTTAGCTAAGCATACCTGACATTAAATAGTCACTGTGTATATTATTACTACACATTTATAGTTTGTGAGTTAAGCTAGTTTGAATGAGAGTTTGGCACACAATGGAGTTTTCCCATCTATTCTGGAAAAGCTTTGCATGGTAATCAGCCCTACAGTTAGCTGAAGTACTCTTGTTTCCTAATGGAATCTGCTTCCTTTAGACTCTCAGGGAACTGAGTGAGAGCACTGTGGTAGCCATGGTTTGTATCTACCTGTGCATTATCATATGACCTTGCAGGAAGCAGCCAGAAGAGTTCTAGAAAATATCCGTACTGTCTTTGATGTTTACATTTTTCATTTTATAGCCTTTCAAGAATTTCAGGTAGTAATGAAAACTCCAGTCCTACAAGGGACCTATCTACTGGCCTTGCAATGTGTTGATTTTCCTGGATGGGCATTTGTCTTTGTAAAATATATCAAGTTAAATGTTTCCAGTTCCTGATGCCTGTCAGAAATAATTTCTTACACTGAGGATTTTCTATTTAACTTCTTCTTGAGTTTTATTGCATAAAAGCATCAAGGTATAAAATAATTTTCTGTTCAATGAATTATAGTGTTTGTGTTAAAAATTGTACATGTGTACGGAGTCACCGATCCACATAAATCTTTAATGTGTAAGAACTGCCCTTCATTCAGATGACTTATTAAAAAAATAGAGAGAAATTAGAGCCAAACTGATACAGCTCAACCCCAAAAAGCACTTACCAATTGTCAGAATTGGAATGACCCACATTAGCAGCTTCAAATGAAGAGCTGGAAAAGAGGGGGAAGAGAAGGCAGGGTGTTCAGGCAAGAGAAAGATGATGAATAACTAAAAACACTGAAGGAAAGGTCAGGAAGTTTGGAGCTCAGCCTAGATGAAGCTCAAGGTGTGTGGCATTGGGATTGTGCCCTGTGTCACTGGTTTTGAGCAGCCAGCAAAGGAAGCGTCCGTCTCCTTTCTAATCCCTCATGCACACAGGGACTCTGGGGGTTGCTATGAAAACTTTCAAGCTCTCATTGCAAATTCTCTCTAGCTGCAGCAAATTATCACACACAGAGATTCTGTCTGGCTGTTCTAATGCAAATGGGCAACATTGATTCTTCTGTCACAGAAAAAAGTGATATTGAGCAAACCATCTGCATGGGTGTTTTGCTTGGTACAAGTGCTGGGAATATAGCTGTTTCACTCTACCATGCTTTCATTTAGAGTCGATTTAAAACTACTGTTTTTATTTGTGCCTTTCAAACTGTGAAAACTTTGACTCCTGTTTTATTTCTAAAGATATTTACTAATGAGGAGCTGATGTAATTTGTTTTGGAGGATGGACTCTTTTATACACAGAGTTGTATGAATTGAGATACAATCTCTGATAAACGCAGACAAAATTAATGGGTCTTTATGAGTGGCCAGAACGATATTTATTGTTTGCAAGTTGTGTTAACTTGTAGCGATCCCTTGACAAACCAGCGGGATGGCCTGTTGTGATTTGCAGCTGCCTGCGCCACAGAATGCGCTTACTAGAGCTTTCCACCCGCTATTCAGCTTGCTGTTGCCTGCTTGTTTTCTGTTTTAAAAAGTGTTTTCATTGTCAAACCACATCCAAACTATTCAGTGGAAGCAGCCCATTTGCTGGTGCTCCGAGACGCTTCGCTTTGTCCCTGCTGACACCTGATGATGGACGCAGAATATTCTGAGCCGAATGGTAAATATGAGTCTTCTACTTATGTCACTGTTTTTAGAGATACTGATTTTATTCAGGTCCATCACAAGTTTTATGACTCTGATCGCACATGGATAAGGTCACAGTACTGTCCAGAGCTCTGGATACCAGCAAAATCCCATGGATGTAAACATATAGCAAAGAGACAAACTGCATAGGGAAAAAAAAATCTTGTTTGCAGAATAGTGCTGTGATAACAAAAGAAGATTTTTGGTTTCTGTTATTTCTGAAAACATAAAAATCCTACATAAATGTGTAGGATAATAACAACATCTGATAGTGAATAAGGGTCTTCTGTGAAATCTGACTTTATAGGCACCACAAAGCTAACTAGCGTGAACTGAGTAGGAGGTAGCAAGAAAAGGGCATTTGGAATGCCTGCCTTAATGAAATAGGAAAAAAAATGTAGAAAAGCCTGAAACTGTGGGTACAAACTGAGTGCAGGGTTTTGGGAGAAGATTGCACAAAAATCTGCAGATATGGATAAAAAAGATATATAAAAGTCTGTGCACTGTATCTTGCATTCTTTGCACTTTTAATTTATTAAAGGTTTTTCTTCTCAGTTAGTGCTGTATCAAATACTGAAATTGGATAAGAATGCTCCCAAAGGAACTTTTCTGATTTGTTTCTAGAATCCTGGTTTGTATTTTAGGAATTAATGCAGTTCTTAGGGCACAATTCCACAGATACTTACATTTTGTTTTCTTGCACCACCTAAAGGGAACTGATTATGTGATCAGTCATATACATAAGCCTTTGCAGAATTAAATATGAAAAAAATAAGTTCTCCAAAATACTTTTATGCATTTAAATGTTTTTAAGATATATATGTAGCAGGTATTTTGGTGTTTTATCTCAGGTATGTGTCTTTATAATTTCTAAGGTGGAAAACCCCAACTTGTTTCTTTCTTTTTGTTTATCTTTTACATGCTCGCTCTCTATTTTTTTAACTCAACAAACCAAAGGATACTTATAAAAATAACTTTCTTCTAAAAATCTAGAGGTGCTACAATGATATCATGCTTTAAAAAAGGAAAAAAAAAGTTTTAATTTTGATGTTGGAGAGCTTTTGTTCCTCTTCCTACTGTGCTAGTGTTTATATTTTATGTTTTTAAGAAAATTAATTTCAAATGGTTTCTGATTAGTGGCTTGGCCCTGCTTCATTGTCATGCTGATTTTCATATGGTTCTCTTAAAAATAAAGTATCAGCAAGGCAGACATGGTAACAAGGGAGAGCCAACAGTCCTGGATATTTCTGGACACTTTAATGTGCAGAAAGCCTGTGAGGGAAGAGGTGGAACTGGAGAACCAGGTCCTGAGCTGGGGGTCCCAGGCAGGGAGTAAGGGAATGTGAGGTGAGGAGGGCTGCAGTGGTTAGAGCAGCACGGAGCGGGACAGCTGGAGAGAGTGCAGTAAGAATGCAGTGTCGTCTTCTCCCAAATCAGGGAAATTTAACCTGTGACTTATGGCATCACATAGTGGGCTAGAGCAAAGGGAGTGTAACTGGGAGCAGAGATGCAAAATGTCAGAAAAGTGAGATGCTGAGGGGAAATGCTGTGTTGTGGCTGTGGGTGCAGCCGGCTGTGCTGCCGCTGGCCGCAGGGTTGCAGTTCCCTGATGAGTGAAGTGTGAGGCTGCCAGCTGTGCCAGCTCTGCACCCCAGCACTCCTCTGTGCTGCCATACACAGAGAATTGGAGTGGTGTCAGGGTACCCGGCCCAGAAGTTCTGTGCTGGCCGAATTGCTGCTGACCGAGGTGGGACTGTCAGCACTGGGACCTGACCTTTAAATCATTGCCCCTTGTACTGGGAGGTGCATGGTTTCCCTGCAGAATGTCACTGATCCAGGTTACTCCCTACCAGTGCTGGAACCTCCACATCTCTGAGATGTGTTATTGCTGCAGTTCCAGCATTCATTTCTTTCATTTATCAGCTTGAAATACATGAATGCCAGGTACACAGAAGTACTCTATAAATAGCTGGAGATGTGTAAAGGATTGAAGGGAAAAGTACAAATAAAATCGTTTCCACAGCACGTTTGATTCTTTGTTTGCTTACGTGTGGAATATGTAACTAAATGAATAAAACTTAAGTTACTGAAAGAACAGTTTCTTCATGGCTATACAGTCAGTAGCTTTAAGTTTTTTCTCTTACTGCTGGCCAGGTGAATTTAATACTTGTTTAAGCTGATGAAATTGGGCTGCTGCTTTGTCACAATGAAACATGCGTTTCCTTAATCCTCCTAGGAAACTGTAAATTGGAGGGTGGTAGTTTGCGGGTATTCTCTTCCATTTTTTGCTCCTTTTCCACTGGATGGTGAGCAGCCTTGTGCCGCAGCCTGTGTCCACTGCAGCAACACGCTGATTGACCCCATCACCCTGTGTTGGTGTCTCTCCTCCTCTTAGGTTCTATAAAAACTGCTATTTTATTATTATCTGGTAAAGAATTGTGTTTGCTATGTCCCATCCTCTACACTTGCTTCTTTGTGTCAGTTTTTTAATCTTGTCAGGATAAATGAAGCTTTGGAAAACCACAGTGAAGACTTTAGTATAAGGAAAGGCTAAAATGATAACTTCCTTTCATTTATGTCCTGAGAAATGTAAACCCACTCTGCTTTTCTCTGCCATATTTGAAGTAATAGGTGCTGGTCGCATCCTTGTCTCTCATGTTCATGGTGTGAAGAGCAGGATTGCAGCTCTTGGTGCTCTCTCCTGCCCCAGCAGCTGCTGTGATGGCTGCTGGCAGCCTTTGTGCCTGCTCTGGGCTCTGGTTATTCCCTGTTGCTGCCAGTTCCCCACCAGTGCTGGAATCTCCACATCTCTGAGCCTCTGCACAGGGGCTCAACCCAGTCACCTGCAGATGCCCTTGGTCGTAAGTATCAGTCCCTGGCGTGGGGATGTGCTTGCTGGCTTTGCACTGAGGAGGCAACCAGGGCAGAAATGAAACTTACTCTTTGTTTTCACATTAGTTCTCCACCTAATTATTTTTTTTTCCTGACAAAGTGACTGTACCTGTTTTTTAGCTGGCAGAAATCTGTCAGCCTGGCACTTTGATCCTGAACTCAGAAATACATTGTGATTGAATCATGATGCTGGTCTTTCCATTTGCTGAAGCTTGCAGTAGCTGCTCAAGAGGAATACAATGCCCTGCTAACTCTGCTGTGTCAGTGTTGGCTTCGTCATGACACCAGAAACATCTTTTGTTCACTGCTAGTTTATAAAGCTTTTCCTGATTGTTTTTAAATTGATGCTGCCCACTGGGAGAAGTTATAGGTGGTTATTTTTTTTGGAAAAGCATGAATGCACGAATGTGCTTCTACTTACTGCGTGTCAGCTACAGTCTGAAACAATTTGAGGAAAAGAACACATTATTTGATGCTAGTAGATTTGGTATTAAGGGATTTTTTTCTATTTTTTAGTTGAAGACCGTAAATTTGTATACCACCAAGAGGTGCTGAATTCCCAGGCAATAGATGATAGAGGAACGGAGAAATTACATTTGAAGATGCTGCTCATATGGTTGTAGAGCTCAAGTAAACTGCCATCAGATTGTTGATGTAATTGTTTATAGACATTTTAATTCAATAGTTAAATAATTTTTACATGTTTTTGATTCTTTCTTCCAAAAAATGTAGGCAAAGGGAAAGGGAAAGCATTGTAATATTACATAAATAAAAATATTACAAGGTTGAACTAAACTACAAAGTTGTATTTAGAGTTTTTATCAGTTGTGTTCTTTCCATCTGTGTTTGGGATAGGACAGGCCAGAGCTGAAACTTAGACTTCTCCATTTCAGATCCTCCTAATTTGCCTGTGGGTAATTCAGAAGCAGCATCCCTTGAGGGCCTCGTGCCTTCTGTGTGCCATGCAGAGATGCCCCTGACCCTCTCTGTGATTTACGTGAAACAACTGTGCTGACCTGTTGACCAGAATGAATGAAATTCTATTTTGTGTTAACAGGCAAATTACTTCTGTTGCTTTATTTCTTCAGAAGGGTTAAAAAACCTGTGGGAGGCCCAAATGAAATTGGCTTTTTTTGTTGTCTGAACTTGATTTTGTTATTCTTGCAGTGTCACCATTTTACAAACTCTTGATCTTCCAGGCTAGACAGGATCTGCATTTGTAATACAAAAATTCAGGCTTTTTACAGATCTAAATGGAACAAAAACAGACAAGTTTCTCCAGAGTTATTAACCTGGCGCCTTCTCATGAGCACTAATTAATTTACTCAAAACTGAGACGTCAATTGCAGCAATTTTCCTTAAAATGTGAAAGACTGTAATATCCACAAATTTTCATGATTATCAAAAATAATGCATCTCCAGTAACCTTTGAGAACTAAATTCTGGTAACTTTAATATAACATTTGCCTTTGTAGAGTAGATGTTTGCCAAATAGAAAATACATGTTCAAAATACAAAGGCTGTTCAGGACACAAGGTCATATGGTTTGCAGGTGAAACATGAAGTGAGATAGGGTATTTTATTACAATAGGGTGCATAGAAAATATTTTGAGTTACATTTGCTGAATTTTTTTTCCAATATTTCGCTGTATGAAAAAAATCCAAGTGTGCTAATATCTTGTCAGTATTTTTTTTCCCACTGTCTCCAACGAAATTGAAGCCCAGCTCCAACAATGATCTTCTTTCCTAACCTATCCTCTTTATTCCTAGTCTGTGAGAGTATAATTTGAGAAACACACCTATCCCCTGGGCAAGAACTAACAAAGTATGACTTGTTCTACTAGATGAGCTCTTTGACCAAAATAAAATGCTCCCAAATTAGACCTGGGGTTAGGTTGATGGAAACAATAAATTGAAGATTGAGAGCTTGCCGATATTCATGTTTCCCCATACCAGACTTATTATTTGTCAGGTGTGTCATGTGTCTTGCATCATTCATCAAAATAAATGCCATTGGAGTAAATGCCAGTTTGGCATAAATCTTGAATACAAGTAGTAATGAACATAAGAAAAATTGTTGTGATGTTTCTTGTAAAAGCTAAATTTTGATGTGACGTAAAATTTGTGGTAAGAGTTCTGGAAGACCATTGCTGGGATGGATATCCTTTGGTGCCACTTGTAGTCCAATACAGACAGGTTGGCTTGGGAAGAACAATGGAAGTTGCTTTCATGGTAACAAATAATTTGGAAGTTGGTTTTGGCTGTGGAGTTTTGTTTATAACTCTTTGCATTTAATTTTGGTGTTCACAGTTCTTGTCTAGTTAGAAATTTCTTTCACATTTCTCCTACTAGGGTAATTTTCACTGTGTGTCTCTAAAGCCGAAATAAAACATTAATGTTGATCCATAACATTATTTGAATGTTACACAAACTGTATTATATAAGCAGATTTGAAATGTGAATTAACTGAAATAAAAGCAGTTTTTCTGGAGATGTCATGCTGAAACCAGTGCAACATGAATTTGGAGCTATAGTAAAATATCCTGTAGAAGTTAAGGTTACAATTTTACCAGGTTACCCTCCAAGTCTAAAGCTGGTCCTTTGGTTGGACATTTCCTTATGCCGAGTTGTGGGATACAGCAGCAAGGAGCAGTTGGCCGTAGCCTGTAGAGCCAGAACCTGGTGTGATGAGTATGTTCGTATCCTGTTCATTTTGGGGTCTGCTGGAGCCATTTCCTAGTGGGGTTGTCTGGCTGTCGTGATGGGAAATGATATGGAAGCTGAAAGCAGTGTTTCAAGGAGAGGCTACAACTGGCAAGCAATTCCACTTGCTCCTATGTAGAAATTGACACCTTTTATCTGGGCATATACCAAGGTAAACAGATTCTGGTTTCTGGGAGGAAAACTACATTTGTTCCCAAGCTGCTCCATGTCCAAACTGGGAATCTTTGCCTTGGGACAGGGAGTGTGGGTGGAGATAGTAGCTACTTTACTTGTCTGACTTTTACCAACTGCTACAAGTCTGTCAGAGACCAGATGTGAGTTTTGGTGTCTGAGGAAGGAACTACCACAGAGTTTAGGGAGTTCCTGCCTTGAGCTCTCAGCAGCAGGTTAGTGCCCTGACAGCAAGATTTGTCCAACGCTTATCTATCAAGTGCTGCTTTATCATGAAACTCCTGTAAAAGTACCCTCAATCTACTTTGAGGTTTCACTATAATAGAGATGTAAATAAGGCAGAACATTTTCATGCTCATTTTATAAATTCAGAAATAGTTTACTTCTCTGTAACCTGCTCCAATTTTTACACAAATTCTTAACCACAATTTATTATACTAAATGGCAAGGCAGTAAAATTTTAAACCAGATATCATGTGACTCTTGGAAATTTGCCCTCTTCAGAGGGTATCTGATTTCCTTAAAAGTGTTGAACCTGTCCATATTCCTATTTCATAGTTAGCATGTGCCTAAACTTTTGCAATTTTGACTGCATTACTACACTGTGCAGGTACTTAATGTTTTTGCATACTTGGATTTCATAGAATCATAGAATGGGTTGGGCTGGGAGTGACCTTAAGGGCACCATCCCGGCCCATCCAGTTCCAACCCTCCTGCCTTGGGCAGGGACAGTTTGTACTAGACCAGGTAGCTCAGAGCCTAATCCAACCTGGCCTTGAACACTTCCAGGGATGGGGCATTCATGACTTCACTGGACAACCTGTTCCAGTGCCTCACCACCCTCACAGTAAAGAATTTCTTCCTAATATCCAATCTAAACCTTCTCTCTTTCAGTTTAAAGCCATTTACCCCTTGTCCTATCGCTGCATGCTGTTGTAAAAAATCCCTCTCCACTTCCATGAAGATGAATATCTGGAAAGTTTTTGGTAATATTAAAGAGAGAAGTGTTTTAAAAAGAGTGAGCTTTGGCTAGATAACAATGTTTTCTGGTTCACTGTCTGCTGTGCTTTTGCCTTATATTCCCTTTTGTCTGTGCTGTTTCCTTGCAGCCCTGCTGTAGAGCTGGCAGGCCGGGGAGAGGGAAGAAGCCAACCAGAGCTCCTCGAGCAGCAGTGCTCTTGCCACCACTGCTCTTCAGCAGGAAGCAGTAGGCATGTCAGTCTTTCCAATTATTTGCTATTATCTTGTTATTCTAGGCTTTGCCTCCTTCTGAGGCACAAGAAGTTTGGCCCACCTTGTCCGTATTATGTATTAACTTTACTTGTCTGTGCAGTGATTACTTCACTATTGTCCTCGCCAGTTCTTATGCTTAGTCATTGAATGTCTTTCCCTGACTTGCTTGTTGTTTTATTTTTCTTTCATGTCATATAGCATGCATGAGCTTCTGCTGAGTGATATATGCAGAATTACTCATCATTTTAGTACATAAAGGCTTAATACATACCTGAGTCTAATGAGTAGGGAAGTAGTTGTTTAGGTTGCAGTATTTCATTTATATTTTGTAGCTCAAAATAAACAGTACAAATCCATAAGCTTCTTTCCAATTAACCATGCTTATAATAGTACTGTGAAGCTGTATGTCCTCTTTTCTCTATTTCCATTCCTTCTGTCCATCAACCTCAATATTTGTTTGTTATTCCCATTTTTTTTACTTTCTCTCAAGGCTTTAAATGGCTTTGAGGAAAGGTCTTTTATTGGGTGTACAGCTCAGGTTGGAGTCTCTTAGTGTAGGCACTGGGAGTTTTCCATGGGAGTGACACAGGTGAAAGACAGCAGTTCTGGCACCAACATTAAAGGAAAGAGGTAGGGCCAGTTTTGGGATGAGAATAAGCTCCAAGTTATGATCTGGATGCAAAATTGGAGTAGCCTGTTTCTCTGTTCTGCTCAAGTCTGTAGCTTCATACCAAGCTTTTACAGAGCAATGCTTAGTCAGACCTGCACAGCTCATGGAATTTTATCCAATAATCTCTCTACCAGGCTCAGTAATGCATGTTAGCTGATCATCTCTCTTAGAAATATGTTTGACAACTAAAAGTTATAGAAGACAGAAGCATTTTTCATTCTAAAAGAGAAATATTCTGAAGGTATACTTTGAAGTCTGTTCCTTGTACCTAAGAGTTTGTACTCTGCAACGTATGGGAGAAATACAAATTTCTTTTCAGTAGTGAAGAAAACAACTACAAAATATTGGAACATGAGTAAATTTTTTTTTTAGTGGGTCTGGGTTGTCCTGGCATTACTTATATAGTCCCATGTGTATGGAAATGTTGAATTTGCAATTTATTTGCATCATTTCAAGAGACACACAGAAGGACTTAACAGAGGCCACATACATAGCCAAAACTTGGTGCAGAAAGAAACCTGAGTATTATTGTCTGTAAAGCTGGAAGTGGTGGCTTTATCAATGTGTATCTGTCATACAACTCTTGTTCAAACTTTTGGAGTTTGAATCCTCACAATAGGGAATTTTATAGTGCTAACGCTTTTTTACCAGATAGGCAGGGCTTCCTTAGAGGTGGCACTTTGTCAGGCCATGGTGTCTAAGAAGCAGGAGAAAAATAACCTTATTGTTACATTCCTTTTGTTTTCCAACTGCTACAATCAGTTAGTTTTGTTAGATGTATATCAAATGCATCTTTCTAGGAAAGCACAGAAACTGCTCCCAACACAGTGTGGGAGCCGTACACTCTGAGAAGATTTCATGAGCAGAAGTTTCTTACAGCACCCGTGATGTATTTTTGTGCTGGTGTGATTCCAGGAAGCCAAAGATTCTCTCAATTGTTGTCAGAGCTGAAAAAATTACAATATTAGAAACTTTGGAGGCTTTTAATGAAATATTCAAATAAGAAGAAAATAGCTGTTAAACAGAAGCAAACCTGGGTATGGTAGCTGGGAGAATTGATAAAATGTATTTTGAGTGAGTTTGAATACTTGCACCAGTTTTCACATAAATAAACATCATTAGGATGCGCTTCCAAATCTTGATGAATTTTTTTTCAGCTGCATACCATGGTGTAGTGCCAGAGACCTGAAGAGCTACAGATCGAGCTTTGCAACTTATTCTCAGTGAGTTGAAAGTTTCTGTGTGTTGGTACTAGCTTTGGTTAAATCATTTCTTGGAGTTGCTCTTTGGTTAAGCTTTCAGGTCTGTATATATTGGGTTTCCAAATTAGTAATTTAGAAAAGTAAGTGGAATATGGATTACATGGATGCTGGGATTATGCATGGAATATGGATTATATGGATTACGTGGATCTGGCGATCTCTGTTAAGAAAAAGCATAAAATACCTTTTCTTGTCTAAGTAATTGTGAGGCTTGCTGGGATGGAGGGGGGGGGGGCAAAAAATGAGCCCTGCTACCTTTTTCAAACTGTTTTTTGCAGGGCATATGAGTTTTCTACATGGTTATTTTTTTCTCTAAAATTTATCTGTGCAAGAATTAGTCAAACTAGTGACTCTTGCTACTTTTCTCCTCTGCATTGTTGCACATGGGATATTTACTGCACATAAGGCTTCTTTTACATTCCGCAGAAGCCTGCCAGGATTTTCTGTTCTGTTTCAATGCAAGAGTTCGCATCTAAGTGTTTTCTCACTCTAGTGGTGGAAAAGGTCTGTTGGAGCATGCTGTAATAACTCTGCAGAAGAGTTAAAACTCAGGGGAACAGGAATCAAGCATTTGAAAAGGTGGAAAGGTATTTTTTTTTTAATAAAAGTGATGAGCATTTTATTTTCCTTGGGCATGAACGCTGTTTGCCTTGCAAATGAGAATTCAGCTTCTCAAATCGAAGATCATTTAAGCAGTTGTGAATGTATGAATGAAACAAAACCGAGATTGCAAAAGCAATGCAAATAAGTGAGGAATTTTATCTCTTTAAACGTTTAAGTAAATTGAGTTGAGGGGATTTGAAACTGATACGGAATAAAAGAAACAGGCATTTAACTGCACTCAGAACCCTACTTGTAATACAAGTGTTTTAGCAACTGCATTTTCCCCTTGGATTCGGAGCTCTGTTTGAATATCAGCCTTATGTGCACTAGAACACAAGAGCTTTGGGGTTTGCAAGGAAAGATTTTCTGTGTGCATTTTCTTGCACGTGGCTGTTCAGGAGCACAGGTGACAAGCCTTGGACAGTTTCCTCTCTTGGGATGCCATGTCACAGTTTGTCCTTTTGGAACCTAAAATCAGGGCTGGCAGCCTGGGCGTGCCAGCCACAGGCAGTTCCTTCAGCAGGTGGCTTATGTCTTACACTCTGTAGGGGACTCCCTTCCGCAGTCCAGTGACAGCAGACATTGACAGTGACAGGGAGCCAGCAGCTTTGGAACATGGTGTTATTTATTCATCCCCTGAAAATGCCTGTTGGATACCCAATAGGGTAATGGAGGAGATGTAGCTTTGTCTCCAGAAAGACTTACGTGGATAGGTTTTACTTGCTCATTTATTTATTTTCTCAAATTCCTCTAAGCCTTGATAATTCTGTCCCTGGTAGGGAGAGCTGGCTTTACCTGTATTTTTATGAGATGAATTCACATCCCCTGTTTCAGCCCTGTGCACACACGCACACCGGTTGTTCTGGCGCAGCCACACAGCTTTCACGTGACCCAGAACAGGGACTGGGTCTGGCTTGAAAATGCAAAAAAACCCCAATGTGTTTTGTGGCTTTTGTTTTGCACGGCGAAGCCAGATCTGATTCTTAGCATGGCTGTGTAAACAGGTATGCTGGCATCACTGTAGGGTGCAGGCAGCAGCATTTCAGTCAGGCACTACCGTGGGAGGCTCTTGTGGATGAAATCATATCATGAGCTTACAGCACGTCTCTGTGGGGGTCAGCCTGTGCTGTTCTCGCTAGCACAGTTATGCTGATTTTTGGTTTTCTTTCCTTGCTTCATTCAGATCCTTTCTCTTCCCTTGAAGTAGGAAATAGCCTTTGATTCAGTTGTAAGCTTAGGGAAAATTAACGCATTCAAATATGGATGGATTTATGCAGGCAGTCTCCCCAGTTAATGGTGTTGGCACTGTCAGTTCCTTTTGAAGCTGTGTCTTTGAGACATTTACCTGCTTGCTTATATTCCTTTTTTTTCCTGCTTCGAAGCTTGGCAAGCCCCTTTATAGCTCACTTTCTTCTTCACCAAGGAAGCAGAAGTAAAACTTGAAGAGCACATCTGACAACATTGATCAAAAATAAGCATTTTATTACTTCTTCCCTTTTCTGCTTCTACCCTAACCCCTACCTCCCCTCAAGTTAGTCTTTAAAACTTCCAGTGCAGTAGTTGACCAAAATAGTAAAATTTAAATGTTTTGGGAGATGCCTCCATTTTCCCTCTTCCTGACTTCCATTTTCTCCTGGGGGCTGATTATACTGGCTTGTTATCTCTTCACTGCTGGGATTGGTTGCAGATACATCTCTAATGTGAGAAGATGGCAGAAGCTGCCACTGTTATTATTGGGTTTTGAATATGTTGTAGTCTGGTATTTTCCTGCTTCTAGAGCTCTTTGAAGAGCCTGAGAACCAGTTGTGTGTGCTTTTTGAAGTTCTTCCTCTTCAGTAAGGCAGGAATCCCAACTGGCTGTTCCTGCTGATATGTGGACCCGAGAGCTTTTCCTCAGGACTGCATCCTGAAAAATAAATGCAGTGACACAATGGCCACTCTGGTTTTTTCCTTCATTCCTTCTCCTCCCGGCTCCCTGAGGAGAAGCACATAGATGCATGCCTGAAACCATGCAGAGACACCTGCAGCATTGCCTAGGATTGGCATGCAAAAGAAATTGCAGGTTGTCTGTGTTTGTTGGGTAGGCCTTAGGATTTGGTCTGATTGTTAGTTCATTCAGGTTTCAATGCTTGAAACAGCTAAATTTTATGAAGCTGTACATAGTAATTTGAATGAAACGAGATAAAATCAAGAGGAAAGGAAGCGACTGAAGGGCCTGTAGCATGCCCTTATTAAGACTGTAACCAAAATACATGTAGAATTTAGAATTAAAGACCAAGTCTGCTTTTACACTTCTGATCTGAAAATTACAGCTTCAAAGGGGAGGGATTAGTTTGACTTGTCAGTTAACAGAGGAAAGAGATGAGAGGTGGAAAAATGTCTGATTCACCAGTTAGTACATATCCAAAATTGCCATGTTAGGCTTTGGCTTATTTTGTATATGCATGATTGCAATTTCCCCTGTGCTTAATGCATGATGATCAAGCATTTCAGGAGACTTGGCAAAAAGGATGGGAAGCATGCTGTGTGCAGGGAGCTACTGCTGCCCCTTGCCTGCGCCATGGCTGATGTCTGCACTAGTTCATCCTCATCTTTCCAGCCACTGCAGCTGGGTGGTGGGCTCCGGGGCAAGCTGCAGCATGGGAGGATCGTGTGTGGGCATGGCCTGCTGGGCTGCTCTGCTTTGATGAATTGGCTTCCAAGGCTTTTCAAAAGCACATGTGTGTTTGTGCTAGATCAAATAGGTAACATTGATGCAGTTGGTTTGAGTGTTTTAACGGAGAGATATAAGCTGTAATTTTTTCAGTGGAGCAATGTGCTGTGCTCTAGTCTGACATCCATCTCTTTCTCCTCCCATGATTTCTCTTCGTTATTTTTCAGAAGCACAGGTATTTGGTCCCCTAGCTCTTTTGAGACTCTGCAAGTGCTGTGATACATCAGGAACACAACTGCTGTGGATATTCACTTTATCTAGGCCATTGTTCTACTGTTGCAACAAATTATACACAGCTTGTTGTGAACAGAACAAAGAATTTCCCCTATACATTGCCGGTCCCTAAGTGCAGTCAGGTTCAACTCCACACCTGAGTCTGCACAGCTTAAGAAAGTCTGGGGTTTTTTTACAAATATAAATAGAGAACATAGAAGTTATGTAGGAAAGAATCCACATTTAGTCAGTTTCACGCAGCTTCTCCACCATGTGTCACTGTCTTGCAGTCCCTGCATTACTAATAGCATTGCTTTTCAGGATGCTCTCCACAGGACAGTTCTGCAGGGATCAGTGGTCCCAGCTGTGACACCCTGTAACAGAGGCACCTCACAGCCACTTCACTGGTGGCCACTTCGTCTGGTCTGATTGAATTAAGATGCTTTGAGCAGGGACTATGATCAGGAGTAGTCTACAAGCAGTATGGAGTATAGTTTGAAGAGAAAAGCAGAGACCCCAACTCAAAACAAAGAGATAGCTCTTGGAGTGAAATTGCTGTCTAGGTTGATACTGCTGGCATTGAATATTCAGTGTTTTGAAGGAGAGATACCAGTTGGATGGGTGTGTATTTTGTGTGTTGTGGTGTGCCAAGCTGATATGCAGAACTGATCTACTACTTGATGTTTGTCTCATGATGGGAGGTGAAGCTTGCAAACAACAGTTGTTTAGACCTCAGTTTCTTCCCCAGTCATATTCCTTTACTGCCTTTCTGCATTTTATTACAGCTGCAGAAGAGTATGTTCCTCTAATAGAACAGAAGACGGTGACATATATATATATAACTCAAGTCCCTGTGCAATCACCAGTGTAATAAAAGCAAGTGATTCAGTAACTTTCTTTCAAAGCTGTAAACAAACAATGAAATTAAAGATCTGCTAGAGGTGATAATTTTCCATGAGGAGATTTGACCGTGTTGTGCACACACGCGGAAGCTGCAGAGCTCCCAAGCCCTGCTTCTGGCCCTGGCAGCAACTGCCGTGGTGGTGAGCGAGTTGCATCACTTCTCTCCGGCTTCCTTGTTAAATAGTTTCCTCTATTAACTGGCCGAATGGTTTGTTTCCTCTAGAGCACTTCATCAGGGAGCTGCCAAACCTGACGTACAGTGGATCCTGTCTTATTCTTTGCCGAGTCTCACTGAAGCCAGTGGGTGTGCTTGTTAGGCTGTAATTAGACTTTGTTATGAGTAAGCAGCATCAGGCTATAAACTTAATATCCTTCTGAGATGAGTGCTGCTTAAATAATAAGGAACCTTCTGTTTTGTCTATCCAGTCTAGTTTAAGTTCAGTAAGCTTTCAAAATGAAACACTATATTGTATGGCTCTAGTAATGTCCTGTAAATAGCAGCTATTTCATAGTGCATTTAGAGCTGCCTTATACTTGATGAAAATACATACGCTGATGTGACCCTAACTTACTAATATACACTTTTAAATTCAAATATCTTTCTTTTGCAGATGAGCTCTTCCTGGATTCTCTTGGCCTCAATACTAATTCTCATCTTGCATATTACTGTTCCTTCTGAAGCAATTACAGCTTATGTGCTATGCTGGGCTTGCTGTAACAAACATTTTCATATGGGATATAAAATAAAATTAAGCTAGATATTTTAAACTTTGCACTAGCTAGAACTGCTTAGGGAATCCTGGTTTGTTTCTTCTTCAATTCTGTCTTCCTTTTGCTTTCCATGTTTTACTTATGAAAGCCACTGAGTCTGAATACTCTTTGCTAACCTTGTCTCTTTTCCTGGTACTTGGAATAATATGACAGGGTTAGGAGATGGGCGATGGCGCTCAGTAAGATTTTGGAGTGGATGAACTCACAGAGAACATGATCCTGTTGGTAGAAATGCAGCCTGTATTTTTTCCAATTAGTAAGTCAGCTACAGAATTTCCAGTTGTCAACACACTCCCCGTGAGCTCTCTGCTATGTAGAGAGCCATGGTTGCATGATGGGAGAGCACATGCGTAGCTGCCTACATTGCCAAAAAATCATGTAGTTGCAGTGGTTTCAAATGTGTTGGCTGTCCTGCCCTTGCCACCTGCTGTCCCCTCATCTGGCGCATCCTTTTCTCACATGGCCATGTGGCCTCACACTGTGGGTTGGCTGTGCCACTGCAGCTCTGTGAGCTGGGCAGCTCTCCTGTGAGCTGAGGTGTAAGCTGGCATGGAAGAGGAAAACAGGAAAAGGATCAGGCTTTTTCATCAGTGTCGCATCCTTGCTGGGTACAGCTAGCAGGGAAAGGGAGGGGAGGATTGAGGTGGCGAGGAATGGCAATTGTTCAGCCAAAGTGCCGCTCTCACCCTGAGCAGTGAGGCCATGGTGTCAGAGCACATCAGCCTGCCGACTTACTGCCTGCTCTCACATTTCTGTGCACAGTTTCAGATGCTTTTGCTATTTGTGTAAGCTTTTAACAAAATGAGTGTGGTTGATTCCTCATGTAGTTGGGACTGCTCAGGACCACGTGAGGTCGGTGACCAGCTCTCTGCTAACTTGGTTGTAAAGTAACTTTTGAAGAGGCATGAGACAGAAATCACTTCCCATGTGTGGTCCCTGAGGAGCCACCATGGCACCTCCTCCTGGGATGGGCTCTTTTGGGCCTGGGTAGGTTTCCTTAGGGATGAAAATAGGAAGAAGTATGTGAGGGCAGGTCTTGGTGAAATGGTTACCAAGAAGGGGGAATAAAGCATAAGGAGGGTGGGCGCTCCCCCTGAGGCGTTCAGGCTGTGCTTGTGGTGTATCAGATCCATCAGTGCTCTTCAGCACTGGGGGGAGCTTATGGCAAGCCCCAGGAGGCACCACAAGAAGGGATGGGCAGGGGAGGTGTATTTTGTGTGGATTTTGATGTTCCCCTCAAGCTCTTTCTAAACAGAACAAGAGGAACAAAACCTTGCCCCCCAAATATTTCTTCATAAAAGGTGTAAAAACAACCACAAACCCTTTTGTGTTACACAGATAATTCAGAGGGCACCTTAAACACCAAATTCAGTTGTTTGAAGTTATTTTTTGTTGAAGTTGTATGTGTGCCTCTAAAATTTCTAGGTGCTTAGATATTTCTATAACAAAAGAGCTTGTTTTCTTTGAGCTAAACTAAATAGCCAAGATTTGAAAGGACTTCTTAGGTGAAAGAGCCACCTTCTCATCCCAAAGACTAATTACCGAGGCCTTCTGTTTTCTCGGGAGTCTCATCCTCTTAGAATACATATTGCATTTTCAGAGCACATTTCCTTGCTCAGAGTTTCCCTTGTTGGGATTAGCTATTGTAGTGCTGTCACCTACCCTGCAGGGTTGCTCCTGCTTGGCTGCACAGGGGAGAAAAGGGAGAAATTACTGCAGCTCACAAAGATGCTTTGCCCTAATTATGATTCTTACATTGAGGAGCAATGGTCCAACCCAGTGCTGACGATGGGAAAGCATACATTTGCCAGTGTATGCTCCTGGAGATCCAGGACAAGCGATGACCTGTATTCAGGGATAAAGAAAATTTCTAATTCAACTACTCCATGTGTGAGTTTGATCGATTTGTTTCTGGGTTGGTTTTTTTGTTTGTTTGATTTTGTTTTGCTCTTGCAAGTATTTATGTTTTTTAAGGGAGGCAGGTGTTATTCCTAGAGGAGAAAAGGACTGAAGTTTCTTTTAATTTGGTTAAGTAAAAATAGGATGTCAGTACATGTGCAAGCCACTTTTGGGGGCAGTCAGAATGGCACACACTACATGGCCTTGATTACACTTAAGGGAACAGAAGGACTCTGGTTTTTAATTTTCACAATTTAAACACAGTAAAATGCTGTCAAATAAGGTCCGTCAAGATCCTGTAAGTTTGATGAGGCACTTTTCTTCTGTTTTTTTTCCTTGCTAAGCTGCTTGGTCTTCCAGTGGCCTCCAAACTTTTGCATGCTGTGAAGTAACGAAGCAGAACATTAAATCTTTTAAATCCTAAGAGTGCCAGCAATCTACTGAGCATTTCACAGTGCTGTTGTCAGTCAAGAATGCTTGTGTGTATTCTCTACATTGTAATCCCCTGAGTGTGAAATTAGATCTGGTACCAGTTTATTTTTCTCTTCTTTAATTCTTTTTCATATCAAATATTAAATGTACTTTAATCACCCTATCTGTTTTGGGGTATATAAAGCAAAGGATTTCCTTTTTGGTAAGTAGGTTTCCTACTTCTTTTTTTTTAGTAGCACAGCTTAATAGTACAATTTAAATGGAATAAAAGATCGTGTGAAAAATTATAGGCTTTACCCCCCCCCCTTTATTTTTACATGTGGACTCCTTTTGAATGTTTATTAACATCAGTCCTATGCATCTCTTTTTATATTTTAAAAGTCTGCTTTACTAGCAGTGGCCTTTTGTGATCAAAGTTGGGCTTAATGAGTGCTTGCAAAACACTACTTTGTTAAACATAATGATAGTATTGTATTAACTTCAAGTTTCGGTAGTTTAGTACTAACAATGTCTTAAATGGTTCTTATCCTTTACTGTGTTTCTGTTGATCACAAGTGTTAACTCCCAAGTCTTTTTGTCTTTTTTTTTTTTTTCTTCTTCCCCGCCTCCTTTTAATCAGTTCAGTACCTTTTTTTATATCTGTGTCTTCAGCTGTGAAATGAGACGAATGCTTACCTGGCACATCATAGAGTAATGTGAAACTGGTTAGTGTCTGAGATTTAGAAAGGGGCCAGGGGAGCAGGGAAAGTGTGTGAGTGACTGATATTTAGTAGCTGGCACGGATGTACAGTTACCTGGAAGGATGAAAATATGTAGATGACTGAAAAGACAAGAATGAGATTGAATTGGATTAGTTTGAACAAAGAAATCCAGTGGCACAGATGGCTTAAACAGCTGAAATTGCTCTGTGCTCACCAGCATGATGAAATCCTTACTTGTGATATGGGAAGCTCCCGTGTTGTGAAGAATGGAGACAGTTCAGGTTCCTTTGTGGAAAATTGAGCTACTTAGGAGACATTCCTTCAAGGAGACAGCAGGTAATGTTTTTTGTAAATGTGTTTTGTGTTTGCAAATCTCTTGTGAGTTAATCTGGAGAGAGAGTGGATGGTCAAAGGGAGGCAAGTAGGGCCATTTCTGGATGCAAACTTCATCTAGTGCAAACACTAGTTGGTAAAATAAACAATTTTGTTTCTATGCAAAACAGATTTCTCGTCCCTCTGTATTGCAAGTAAATTTAAATAGAGGATTATATTTTTGGCATTTAGTTGACCAAAGAGAAGAAAGGACTTGCTTTCATGCTTGTAAAAGAACAAGTTGTCCTTGTTGTTGAGAATAATGTTGCTCTTCCTCTGAAAATGAAGCTAGTTTAAAAAAATTATCTAACCATATAATATGTGCAAGGTCTGGTGCTGTACAGAAACATGCGTGTTCTTTGCTTTAAGTGAATAAATTTATTCACTAATTCATCTTCAGTAAGGAGTGTAATGTGGTGAAGTTATGGGGGACTTGGTTGCAATGAATCTTGTAATGACAGGATTCATTACCCTACTTAAAGCACTCAGGTAAGACTGTGGAAAACTTAAACTTCCTTATACTGATAAGCTCACAGGAGCTGCACACTAAGACTGGCGAAGAACGATGATTCTTTTTTCTTTAAAGCTGATTTGCAAAAAATATTTCCATGCCTTTTAAAATAATGAGTAAGAGCTTTTGAGTATTCACAGATATCCTGGTTTAAGACCAATCTAAGCTGCTTTTGTGCTTGAAGTCTTCTGTAATTCTGTCCTGTGATTGTGGGTAGGTCAGATGCAGTGTTTGTTGAAGTTGCATACTTTGCCTTCCCGTAGCCTTACATGTTTTTAGTGAAAAGCATGAGCACTTGAAATGTTGGAATTTCCTTTAAGCATCAGCACTGTGGGCTTTTGCTTCCATTCTCTTTAATCAGGGAGAGTATGTCTGAAAAACTATGCTGACATGGCAGTTACTGTCCACATGACAAATGTTTACATAGTGCTGCAAAATCAAGGAAAGCTCTTGTAAAAATTTCACTGTTAGAGATTCATTTGACATACAGGTGTGTGTGTTTCAGGATGCTGTTGCATCCCTTGTTTTCTGGACAACCCTCTGATACAATAATCATGGCATTTTTCTCCTGTGTGAAACTTGCTGCTGCCAGCTATGCTTTTCTGGCTTCTAGAGGTGTTTAATGAAGCTTTCTCTTTAAAATCCCGTGAGTGGTATAGCAAGATCAGAGTGGAGCAGACCCTCCTATTTATCACTTTCCTTGCAGGCAGAGTCATTCAGCCGCTGTGCTGAATCCTTCCCCGCTGCCTGGTGTGGCTCATAGCAGTTCATTTGCCTGTGACCTCTCCTGTGAGAGCTGTTGTGCTCATGTTGGTCAGTGTAGTTCTTGCTCACACTTAATAAAGGCAGGTCCTTTGATGCTGTTGGCACAATTCTGTATGTGAAGGCCCTTGGCTGCAATGATTTGGTCATAGTTAAAGCTTAATGAAGTCATGCATGTTTGCTCATTTTCTGCCCAAAAGGCTTGGTGAGAACTTGTGTATGCCTTTGTGTTAGGCATATCTTGTACTCAGGATATAACTTCTGTTTTAAAATTGAGCAAGCAAGTGTGGTGGAACCCATCTTTCATGATCTTTAGGATGTATTTGCTTCAGTGGGACACTGTCTACGTAGAGAAAAGTTCATTATTCAAAAAAACCCCAGGTCAGCCAGGTGCAAGAAACTCTCTCTGTCTGCCATGGTTTATAATATAAACAATTTCATGTTAAGAACTTGATCTAAAAGATTTTGAAAAGCTTTCCTTTCTCCATTTTGAAGTATTTAATGATTTTTTTTCAGTGAATACAGCAATAAGCTTGTTGACTGGATGAATCTTCCAAATCTCATTACAATACTATTTTAATTGGAAAATGAAGGAAAAGCTATTATAACCAGGGGCAAAAGCAGATATGAAAGAAGTGAGAATCCTCAGAGGGACTCCATCCCTTGCTGGAGTGGCCTTTGGTATGCACTTTAGCAACACATTTAAATTATTCATACAAAAAATTTCAATATAAGTAATAACTACCCAGTGTTTTTTTCAGTAATGTTCTTCTGAAGAACAAGAGCTTTTAAAAACCTGGTAGGTTTTGAGATCGGGTTTTGAAGATTTTAAAAGAAAAATTGCTCTTCGATAGATGTAGACTCGTAACTAATAATATTGAGAATTCAGTGGTGCCTTCCAGTGATCACAACCACTTTATAAACACATAGTCTAGTCTTGCTTCTGTTAAAAATAATGAGAGTTTTGCCACAGGCTTCAGTGGAAGCAGGCTATGTCTCTTTAATTATTTGAGCTTTGCCTCACTGAAGTTTGGTAGTAATTGTGAAGTTAAAGCACAGTCACAGAGACAGAGACCAGAGAAAAATCCTGGCCTCATGGAAATGCGCTGTCTTCCATTGTGGGTTTCCTCACGGAGCTTTTTAATAACCTATTCATCTGACATAACTACTGTTGTGTAGTTTTCTCTGTTTATAAAGTGGAGGGAATAATACCACAAATCATAAGGTGGTCGTGGGTCTTCATGTATTAATAATCTCTAATGGAGTGTTGATTGTCTTAGTTGAAGCATGATGTGGGTGTGTAGATAGATTATTGAGTCTCTTGTAAATAATAAAGTTTTCTCCTCCCTATGTACTAATTCACTAGTGGAAACGCAGCAGAAAGAAATCTCATTTATTAAACAAAGGCATATTTATGCAGGTACCAATTAATTCTTTTAAGGTATCTGTAGCTGGATGGTGATTTCAGACAAGGGCGTCTCCTCCTTGATGATCCCAGTGGTGTTTTTCTTGGTATTTTTTCCCCATCTACTGCAGGAAATTAAAGAATCGTGGCCCTGCGTTCAAAGCATGTTCACGTAGTAGTATATGCTGTTTTTCTTTCTGGAAAATGCCTCGCTGTCACACGCAAATGATGACAGGTTGTGCTGGCTGTGTTGCGTTAGATCTCTGCTGTCGGAGAAGATAAGCAGACATGGCAAGGCATAGCAGTGGCTATCCCACCAGTGGCGCACTGCTGGGAATCTGAGGCTCAGAAGTGGCTCTATAACCTGCCCCTTGCTCAGTGCCCGGCCTGGGAGCTCCACTGAGCTTGAATGTCAGTCGTGGGAGTTTGAGTGAGCCAGCAAATGTTGGGCTTCAGTCAGGACTTCCCTCAACCTGTGGTGAGACACCACTCCACCCCATGTCTCACCACAGCCTTTCTCTGTGGCTTTGAAGAGGGCAGTTTGGAGGAAGTCCTGATAGACTTTTGCTTTACATAGCTGGGATTTAGTATGCAAGTTATGAGACCCATAGGAATCATTAGCCAGCCCTTGCATCCCTTTGATGACTTGCTGTGGCAGCACTGGGGAGCAGTGCTGCGGTGAGACCTGTATATTCTACAGTCCTGAAAGACATGAGAAGTGTTTACAACATCTCTTTACTTTAATGTACAGCCTATGAGCAAAGGCAAAGTTAAATGAGAAGTATGGGTGATGCAAAGGTTTGTGGCGATGCTGAGTTATATCTAAAAGATGGCAGTAGGAATTGCCGCAAAATGATTTAAGGTAGGCTGTAGGTCAGCAGCAGCCTAAGAAAACCTATCTGTGAACTGAATGGTGTCTCATCCACTACTGTGGTCCCACTCTCCATTCTTTGCCGAGCCATTTCAGTAAGCAGACAGAAACAAAACCCATGGGATGACACAACAGGAAAAAAAAGATTATTTTCTATTTGGTAATGGGCTCAGGAGTGGAGGGCTGGGATGCCGGCAGACAACAATTAGATCGGCTTAAGCTACATGAAATTAGGGCCTCGGGGCTTCCTTCTGCTTCATCTCTTAGCTGTAACTAGCTGGTCTCTGCTCCGACTGCAGCGAGGTGTGCGGCAGGAGCTGCCTGGGTGCGCATGGGGAGGGGGTCAGCACCAGCGCAGCTCCCGGAGTGCTGCAGTTGGAGCTGCACCTCTGCAGCTGGTCGGTCGTATTCTTCTCTTGATGGCCTTCACTGAGAAGTGAAGAAAATGTGGGGCCTGTTTTGAGCAGACCCTTGGCCCCCATGCCCGTTGTTGCGCCCTCTTCGCGCTGGTGCACGTGTGTTTGTGATCGCTCGGTGAACCAGATGGCGGTGGAGAGGATGGAAACTTGCCCACAGAAGGTTTGATGTGATTTACTTGACTTTGCGAGGTTATTTTTCAGCTGGATCAGCTGCTGGGGCTGGGTGTGTGCAAGGGCAGCCGTGCCCTCTGCCTGGGCAGGAGCAGCTGCGGGTGGGCGCTGCGTCAAACCACGGCTTCGGAGCGCCCTGCGCCACTCTCATGCTCAGTGTGACTCGTTTGGGCTCCCCTAGAGAAAGCCATTTGTCACGAAACCTTAAAAGTAATAATGTTGCTTGACTCATTCCTCCCTCATCAACCATGTGATGTGCCGTAGGGAACTGTGTGATTCCTTTTTCCCCCAGGAATGGCTGGATTTCAGTAACCCGTGAGACCTGTGCTAACGCTGTGTCTCTATTCCAGTAGCCGGAACTGAAGCATTTATTGAAGTCGTAAAGATACGTTCATTTCCAGTAAAATTTTCAGCTTTGCACTTTAATAAGAATACTTAAATATTTGAAGGTACTTTGAACAGATCTTGATGGAACACAGCACTACTATTTTGTTATAGCTCAGTGTCACTGTGTCTCGTACAATGCAAATTGCTTCAGAAAAGTGAATATCTCCTGTTATTTT
This sequence comes from Dryoscopus gambensis, assembly GCA_013389985.1. Lineage (NCBI taxonomy): Eukaryota > Metazoa > Chordata > Aves > Passeriformes > Malaconotidae > Dryoscopus > Dryoscopus gambensis. The sequence continues at coordinate 89,241 of WEIT01037733.1, forward strand.
TAAAACAAATGTCTTCATTTAGCTGTGGATAAATGGTAGATTTGTTATTTTTTTAAATATATGTGTGAAGCAAAAAAGAGGGAAGAAATACATAAATATGTAGAGTTGCTCTGTAGCTGCTTACTGCAGGTGCATTTATGCCTTAGACATCACTAAGTGAAATGCCCTCCTTTTGCAAGTGTCCTTGTTATTATCTCTTCATATTGAAACAGATGACTCAAATTAGAGTTCAGTGGTAACTATATTAATTGGAAAAACTGAACAATATTAGTTGTATTGTTTCCCCTTATAATTATGGGAATTACATGATCTTATTTGTGGTACTGGTTGGCTACCCATACATCTAATAACTGTAATTTTTACATAGAAGTAAAACAGAAACATGGTGTTTTTTCTGATGCCACATAAATTTCTTTGGAGCTTCGTAATGATTGCAATGAGCATGCATTTTTGAAGAAGATTAAGTAAGCAAACAAAAAAAGAAAAAGGTCAGTTGGCAGGTTGACAACTTGCTAGAGTTTCTGCTGACTCCTCTGAGTTTCCACCATGATCGCCTTCCTTTGAAAACAGGACGAACGGGTTCAAATTTATCTGGCTGTGCTGTCTAAATTGGCTGCTTTTCACTGTCACAGTAAACGAATTTTGATTAAAGAGATGCTTTGAGCAAAGGTGGTGACAGATTTATGCTGTGCAAAGTTTTACCTGGTGACCTGAGTGTCTAGGCCTGGCATTATTCTATATTTAGAAGGGAACAATTGACTACAGCAGGAACAACTGAAGGGTTTTTATTAAAACTGTGCAGCATTTGTAATTATGCAGCTAAAGGCCACATTTTGGTTTATGGATGAAAACTTTACAGTTTATTTTGGTGTGTATGAAAGGTCAGAGTCCAAGTGCACAGATTGTAACCTAAGTATTTGTCATTTTGAGCGCACAATACATTTTAAACCAAGCGTAAATAACAGCAGAGAATGCTGCTGAGTAAAGTTAATTCACTGAACCACTTTAATAAAGTAAATAATTTTTAAAAAGGCAAAGGCTCTTAACTCCTTGCTTTTTAAGCAATACTGGTGAACTGAACCTTTACCTGGAAGACTTCAAAATTCAGATTTACAATACAATCAAATGAGTGTCAGTATTCTCACACTGCCTCACTCCAGATGGAGGGGATTTATAAATTGAAGTATAACTAAGAACATCTTTTAAAATGGGATTTAATATTTCACATGTTCCAGGAGCAGCATTTCTTTTTGGATGACCTTTTTGTTAGCTCCTTTGTGTTTGGGACTTTAACTATTGGGTAGATTTAAACAGTCTGCAATATTTAAAGGAATGGAAAGTGTATCTATCTGTGTATATGTATAAATAGATATAAGCAGCTGTCTGATGGCAGTAATTTCCTGCAGAGAGAAGATTCTGACTGAATGCACTCCATTCTTGGACCTGGATTTTTGTGTGTATGTGCCTGTATGTGTTTTATAGAACATCAAAAGCCAGTCATCTGGCTATTGATAGCTTTCATATACATTTAGAGTATTAAAGAACTTATCATCAATTATAGGAATGGTAAGGTGCCCATAGAATTTTCTTTCTCAGTTTAATTTATATTAGTAAAATTGTGCAATTTTAAGTTCCTTATGTGTTGCTAGTAACTGTTTCACTTGATGTTTTTGAGTAAACCTGAGTTTTGGGGTTTACTTTAGGGTCTCAAAATGAAATACTCCTCTCAGTTCTCCAGCCAGGAGAATTTCAGGCACTAGACTGTGGATTTTAGCTGGCTTATGTCACTTTATATGCAAAGACTATTTTAAAGCAGGAAATTGCTACGTTTGGGAATTTTTAAAATTTGTGTTTCTTTCAGGACTAGTACAACACTCATGAAAGTCTGGATGAATGTGTGGGTTAACATGCTGCATGCATGGGTAAAGAGAATTGTTGTGCAGTTTGTCCAGGTACTGTATGCATTTGCTGCCTTGGTAACACTGATATCAGACCAGGAAGGGCCATAAGAGATGACAGGGATGGAAAGAAGGCAGTGTGCCTCCAGTAACTCTGGCTGGAGAGGCAGCCAAGTGGACCATCCCATGGGGAGGATGGCCTCTGCAACCCTGAGAGAGGTACTTGCTTCCCATTCAGAGTCCACAAGCAGATCCTGTGTTTCTATTATAGTCTGTCCAAATTTAAAATCCCTGGAGTTCCTCACGCCCATTATTTGGTAAGAGGACAGACTATTTTTACATGCAGTGTGTAAGGCCAATATTACACAGTCCAAGAGTATTACAAGACAGTGTTGGTATGTGTGAAAAAAAACCCCAAAACATATGATCGAGTTTATATTAATGCCTTTATGTGAAAAGTTGTTTTTGAAAAAGCGTTCATATTGCATCAAATCCAGGTTTAAATAATGAAGTCCAAGATTCTCCAGTTACTGATGAGTTTTGTACATGGTGCTATTGTAATTTTTGGAAGAGAAGCAGGAGTGACTTCATTTGAATCAAGGGGAATGGCTTTTTTCCACCATCTCCTGGAACTGGTCTGAGAGAAACACATGTACTCTGTATCCTTCCACAAAACTACCGAGGGTCTGCATTTACAAAGCCCTCATTAAAATGTGCTAGTCCTTCTCAAATAAGCAAAAACAAGAAATGAATTGCCAAGTTTATAAAACTATATGCTCTGCTCAACAACACTGTCTTTCTCTTTAGCATGGTATATTTTTTAAAAAGCCAGTCTGGTTGACAGCTTCTAGGAATATTCCAGGCCCTATTACCAGAAATCTGTTCATTTTATTTACATTAACTTCCCTCAAAGGGGAAGAAACATGCAGCACAGTGCTGTTAGCCTAGCCATGCTTTCTAGTGCTTCTGCAGGTTGCAGCAGTAATTCCCCTGCTTATGGTCCCTGTAGAAAATGTGTTGATAACATGAGTGATCATCTTCAGGAGAAGTAATGGGTGAGGGGGAGCAGTGCTGGGAGAATGGAGGGAATGGCTGGTTTCAAGAAACAACTGGCAGGTGGTAAAATGGACACTTGTTTGGGAGAATTTTTGAACCAGTGGTGAGGAGGCTGGTGCAAATGAAGTTTCTGAAGGGGACAGATTGAAGCATGAAGGCTGATGGACAGAGTGCGCTTGGCTTGGAAAAGCGATGACGTGTTTGGCCTCTGATATTTTCTCTCACACGTGTTGTTCCCTCCTTGCTGTGTCAAGTGGGCTTGAGACATGTCAGCCTTGGGGGCAGTAGATGTCTGAGAATTTCAGCTTTGGTTTCAGTGGCTCCTTGCTGGAGAGTGGATTTTATCTCCACAAGAAACTTGATTTTAGTGTCGTGTTTGTGTTCCTTTGCATGGACTTGAGCACTTTTAGGGGAGGCCAGCTGCGTTCAGGGAGCTGGCTGCACTGGTGGCACGAGGGGAATGCTGACAAAATCTGTATCACTTCAGGTTCATTTACAGGGAAGGGCTTGTTGGCAGCTGTGGCAGGTAAATAAAACTGTGCAGCATCTTCATTAACTCATGACAGGGAGCCCTTGGACCATGGGACGCTGCAAGTGTCCTTCCCTGTAAATGTGCCCTGAGTGCTGGCAAAGCAACATTGGGCTGTTTCTGAGAGGCAGAGGTAGGGCCATCCTGCTGAGAATTTAGCAAATGGAATATAATAAAAACCAGGCTGAAATGACATCATTCTTTTCTGTTTCATAAGCACGCGCTGCATGTGTGGACAGTGCACAGATGTTTTGCTTTGATAACTTGCTGTGTAGGTTTATGGCCTCGGAATGTCAATAATTAAAGAGGTTGATTTTATTTTGAACGGCATTAAATTCTGTGGAAGCATGTATCAAACTTTAAGTTACATGCCTACAATTTTTAGGATGTTTTAGTCACGAAAATTGAATACTTTACTACTTAGTGTTTTAAGGTTTTTTTATTTTTATTACTCTTCCTCTTCCATTTTTCAGTTGCTAATTGTTTCCAGACATTTTTTCACTATGATGAAGACCTCTATCAATGCTTTCCTTTTATATAATTTCTTTCTTTCTTTCTTTCTTTCTTCCTTTTTTTTGAAAGTGCAGTGGGGGGAGGTGTTTTGATTCCATCCTCTTGCTAAAAAGTCAGAGCAGTAAACTTTGAACTCATGATGTTTCTTGCCATCAGGATTTCCTGCCACTGGTATCTGGAAAAAAAAAAGAAGAAAACTCTGGAGAATTTTCTAATGGTTTGTCTTAGTTTACGCTTGTATTTCAGACTAGGCTCTATTGTGTCTAAGAGCAGGATTGATATAGGCTGCCTGAAACTGCTGATTGCTAGGGAACAGCTTTGCTAGATGAACATAACACATTCCATAGGTTTCTCCCTTTTATGGTCTCCGTTACAAATACTTTTTTTTTGCTTCAGTATATTTTAGTGAGGTATTCTGCTTTTAAATAGACATTCAACATATGTGTGTCTGCTTTAACAAAGGGCCAACAAGCCATACATCAGATCAAAAAATCATTTTTCAGTTTGACTATATAATCCTACTAAATGGAGTTTATTTTTCTTGTATGTCTTTTCTCTTGTTTGCCAAAGTTCCTGTTCCTTAATATTATCCCCAAGTTTCCTGAGAACTTCCCAATTCCCAGGACCAGGACCCTATTTTGGTCTTTTGTGTTGATGATTCAGAAATGCCATAAAATGAGAAGAGGAAATTAAGCAGTAATATAGATATAGTGGAGATGGTAGCAGACTGCTTCAGCCGTGGACCAACAGATTGACAGCAGCGCATAGCTCATGTTTCTTTACCCATGATTTGTGTTTCAGAGCACTGAGAGGGATCAATAAAATGGAAGAAGGTTTTCATTTTATGTCATATGAAGGCTGTGCGGAGTTCTCAAAAACCCCTCAACAACAACAAAAGAAACAAAAAAACCCCGCAACCCAAAACAGCAAAAAAAATATCACGAAACAAAACCAACCCAGGTTCAAATGCCCCACACTTGTAAAATCTTTGAAGGCAATGAAGCTTCGGGTCAGATGCCTTACGTGGGTGAGGGAAATACTTGTCTCTTCTGTCCCCAAATTGTGGCATCTTTCCTGTGGGCAGGGGATCATCCTCATCCTTCTGATGCAAACACCAGCTCTCCTTCTGCTGATTATCTTTTTTCTTTCAGATCTTTATTAGCAGACTCCCATGTTGTCCTGCACACTCATCGTTGTCTTCCTTTGCATGGCATAACCATGTGATTTTTTTTTTTTTTTGAAGTTTTGAGTAACTGAGTCTTCTGCGCTGCTTATCTCTTACCAGCTGTCTGTTCACTTGATCATAACAGAAGAGTTATCTGGGCTACAGCTCTTGTTTTCAAGGCAAATCAATTAATGGCTTAGCTTATTAAATGTAAACTAAAATATTTTCAGTATACCCTGACTTATATAGTCAGTCATTAATGCTGTTTCTTTCTTACCCCTCTTTAATATATTGGCTTAATTTTCTCTAAGAAAGGACAAAAGAAAATGTCGGTGTATAGCAAACAAAGGTCACTTGACTAAATTAGTAGCCATGTTTCATCTTTGGCTACAAAGTGTTAAATGTTGAATTGGGTCCCTTCTTGCTTTTTCTCAGAATAAAGTAGCTTTTTGTGGGAGCAGATCTGTGAACCAATAGTAACCTGGATCTTAGAAGAAAATAAAGAAATATAAATAAGAAATTTTTCAGTAGGAATTTATAGTTTAATCTTTCATATCATGCAATATAAAAATTGGTAAGCTCCTTTATTGGTGAATTGGCTTGAGTAGGTGTCAGTGATTGAGTCCTGTGGTTTTGTCCTAAATTCATTGCTAATGCAGGAAAAAGGAAATGGGAGAGGCAGAAAATAGATGAAGTACAAATCTTGTGACAGTAATTGATAGCTAGGTGGAGGCATCCATCCAGAGCTGCCTGCTCGCCTTTATACACACTCAGCTTTATGTGATTGAGAAAGATTTTACACAGAGCTAGTAAAGAAAGGGAGGGAGCTGGATTTGCTAGTGACAGTCTGACTCTGGTCATCTTGGATGTTGCTTACTTTGTACTTAAAAAAGCCAACTGTGGAGTTGCTCTTTTCAGAATGAGAGCTTTTTAAAGTTTGTGGTTTTTTTTAAGTTTGAATAAAATCTGAGTGTACTCAGTGATGAAACTTTTAAAAAACTGAGATCAGTTTTTCAGTAAGCTCTCTGAGTAAAACAAGCATTATAGGATAAGATTTTTGAGTTTCATTAATTATTGAGCGAAATAATTTTAACCACTTGTGCTAATTTTTGGCTGTGTTTTTTTGGGAAGAGAATGTGTTATTGGTTTGTAGTGGCTAAAGCCTTTACCATATGGAAAGATTACTTACTTATTTTCATACAGCTGCTGCTTCAGTTCTTGCTTCTCTTCTAACACTTGAGATCTTGCAGTATTTTTATTAGTGTGCTTGTTCTAGCTGCTGGGAGGTGACGAATTGCCTAACAAACTACTTTCACTACTAAGGGTGTGCATCCAATTATACAATAATGAAAAGCCTGTATTTTTTTCTTGCGTCCACCCTCATGGGGCATTACCTTGACAGGAGTTAAAATTACTGTGTGCAAGCATTCAGCACCCTCCCCAGAAAAGCATCCCTTATCCTGCTCTAGCTGCATTCCTGCAGTCTAACTGCTTCCATTGCAGAGAATCTGGATAAGATTTTCCCACCTGTAGAAGTGTGTTTAAGCAAAGCGCTCAGGATCTCAAGCTTGCCCCCCAAAAAATAATGAAATATGGAAACAAAAAGCATTTTTAATACCTCTTGGGATTTGAACATTTACGGTGTTTAGGTTGTGTGAATTTCTGCATCCCTCAAATTAAATTTAGAAATTTTCACTTCCTTTGAAGATAAAAGACATGACTCTTGCCCAGATACGTGACTCCCAAGCACTGGGATGTGGGAAGAAGCAGCACAAATATTGTTCACCCTGAATTTTGCAGGAATTGGCAGCGCAGTGAAAGGTGTGAGGGAATGGTGCACATGCATGCTGCTTCCCCCACACCCTGCATGCAGAGCAGTTCGGTAGTTGCTCTGAGCTATCTTGCCTTCCTTGGCTTATTTTCCCACTTGCGCTATCCTGGGAAGCTGCGCAAGGAGAGGGAGTGATACTGGAGAGAATGTTTGATGAGGTTAAAGATACTTTCTCATGTGTCAGGTTGTGGCTCTGACTAACAGTGTCCATGACTGGAGAAGAAAGCAGTCATTATGGAGAAGCTGTGGGATGAGAAGGGAAGGTAGGAAGGAGGCCAGCCTCCCTGCAAGGAGACGGCAGACCCAGTTTTACAGGCAGAACCTGTAGGACAACTGCAGATGAACCTCTGGTTGAATACATGCAAAGACAACAGCCCTCTCCAAGCTTAAAACTAGCTGGTAGTGCCTAAAGGATGACTGTCTGCCCAGTGGACCTGCTGCTGAAAGCAGGGACGGTATTTCAGGATGCATCTTGAGCTGTTTTTCCCAGAAGGGGTATGTGCATGTTATGTGCTTTGGTTGAGGAGTGAGCTTGTGTGTGCACACCTCAGCTGCAAGGCAGTGACATCTCTTTTCCGTCAGGGCTGGAATGCCAGGGATACCTGTCTTACCCTCACTCACACGAATGACTTGTTGTCTTGTGTTTTTCTCTCCTTGCTTACCACTCCAGCACAGAAACGTATTTCTGCCTTGTCTTGCACTGGCTTTCTACAGTGTGGTCTGAAACGGAAGGTTTCTGTGAAAAATCGAAAGTGTTGAAAGCCAAGTAGCAGACAACAGCATTGGCAAGGAAGCCTGGAGTTAAAAAATTTGTAAGGGAAACAAGTTTCTCTGGAATTAAGGTGGAAATACACTTCCACTTAATTTCAACAGGCTAACAAATTGTAATGTTTATAGTTGGCTGACAATGTAGAAATAACTCACGAACCAAAAGAAAAGTTTACTTCGGAAGATGGCTCTCAAATTGTTTACCTTGGCTTCATCCTTCCCTGAATTGGGGAGAACATAATAATGTTTCCCCTCTCTTGATCCCTGTCTTGGCTGGTTGCTGAGATGCTTTTGGATATAATTCTTAGCATAGGAGAGAACTTCCAGCATAGAAAAACTGATAGCCAAACCAAAAAAAAAGAAAGTCTGCATCCAGTAATGACATTCTGGAGATCCTGGATGCCATATTCCTTCTCTGCCATCTCAATGAATTTTCCACACATTTTTATGAAGTGTTTTGAGTCTGTTTTGGCAATATAATTCACATGAATGTTTTGAGTCCTCTCTTTGCTCAACCCTGACCTCACCCCTGTGGAGAATTTTTTTTTTTCCTGTGTTGAAAACTGCCAAAGACTTCAGGCATCATTTTCCCACACACAGTGAAAATAAAGTACTTAAAAAAAAAAAATCCCACACCCTAAAAACACCATTCCAAACAGATTTTCTCCCAAAAGTAGAGTTCTGTTTGAAAAATCAAAGTTGGTTTGGTTGTATTTTTTTTTTTTTTGAAGTTCAAGCTGGATAGAGATCCAGGGAAGTACTGTGCTCAGACCTTCTTTTCCTTATCAATACCCTGAATTTGTTCACCAGAGGACTGGGGAGTTTGCAGAACTCCTGGACAGTTGTAGCCTTGAGGGTACAGCAGCTTAACCTGCCGCACCCTGCGTCAGGAGGAGTTCCTGTTCTTTCAGTGCTCATGTCCACCCTTCTCCTTCAGGTTACAGTGTCCCCGGTTGTGCTGACACAGCTGGTTTGGGGGCACGAGTTGGCTCGCTGCAGTGATTTAGGCGAAATCCCAGCATTTCTGGGAGGCCAGGGTTGCAGTGCCACAGTGTGCGGGGCAGTGCCTGAAGCAGCGTTGCTTGCACTGGATGAGCCCGGCTGAGGTGCGCCCAGAGGGCAGGGAGCGGCAGGAGCTTGCTTTCCTGGCTTTACTTGTGAGCAGGAGAAAAGGTGCTTCGTAATGCCCTCACCTCAGGGTAGATCCCACTGACTACCCTGGAGGGTGGGCTGCAAGCGCTCTCCTGGTGAATGTCCTAAGGGGCATTTTTTGAGATGCTTGCAGTGACCCCTAGAGCAGCCCAGAATTTGGGAGCCATAAAGGAACTGCATTGTGTCTAAGTGGCACACTTCTCTTTTTTTTTTCTTCTTCTTTTTTTTTTTTTATTAAGACAAACCACATAGGATACTAACTTGGAAATCAAACTGTCTTTTAAGGTGGCCCATTCATTGCTGAAGGATGCTGGCAGGTACCAAATATTTTAGCCAGTATGTGGTATTATTTATTTATTCATTCCTCTCCTGAGTGATGTCTAGAGCTGTCAATCTGTTGCATTTTGCCGGCCCTAAACTAAACAGAATAACTCAGGATCCTGTAACCAGAGCAGCCCTTCATAAATTAAGGTCAGTTGGGTGCAGTGCTGTAACAACAGCCTGTAGAAACAGCCTCAGACCAAGGCATCTTTTGTTAACCAGAGGAATATTAACTACACTGGGAGTTCCTGAAAGTGGGTGGTTTCTACTGCCAAGCTCAGCAACGCTTTGTCATAATGAAAAAACAATACTGTCTGCAAGTAGGGATTGAAAGCGTCTCCTCACATCTGTTTGTCTAAGCTTGGGAAAAGGTGCCATTGGATGAGAGCAGCAAATCCTGCTGTGACCGTGCTTGTGCTTGAAGGGAAAGCTTTAAATGCCAGCAAATGGCCAGGCATCTTTCATTAAGCTAGTTTTAATTTATTTTTAGACTTGATTAATAGTTACTGCAATATTTGCCTTGCACATTTCTTAATGGAATGCTTAAAAAAAATCTTGTTTAATATGTGATCCCTTCTGTGTAATTGTGCTCTCATACAATGTCTTTGGTGAGAATGAACTAGCAGAGTTTTACCCAGAATTGTTTGGAAGACACCAGTGTGGAAAGCAGAGATGACTCACAGTGCCTTGGAGGAAGAAGAGCTAGCAGTTAACCACAGAGCACGGCATTATCTCTATGCCAGAGCTGGCTGGGAGAGCCAGCATATTTTCCACTTCACTGTGTTGGGGGGAAAAAAGTACTCCAGAGAAATATTGGCTCTCTAAGCAATCTTGATAATCTCATCAACTTGATGAGTTTAGAACAGGTGTAACATGGGAGGCATGTGAATCAAAAGAAGGTGGTAGTTCCCATCTGGAAAATCATTGTTATTTTTATTTGATGAATAAATACATATGAACCATTCTCATTTTTGGTGGATTCCCCTGCGTGAATAAACTTGGTTGCATAACAAGAATGTGGTACGTGATAGAGCACATGATTAGATAATAAGTATTTCTGCATAAATTTATATTGTATCTGATCCCATGTGTCTGTATTCTTACTTCTTTAGAAATATCTACATGGTGTCTCTTTCTACTGCAGGCAATTTGCCAGATGCCTGTAAATAAGGAATGTCTAGTGCAAATAAAATAATAAGTATTTCTTACTTCTCAATGTAATTTGGTTTCCATTTGCATTTAGTGATGTAGTGTTTTTGTTGGTGGCTTGACTTTACAGGCAGAATTACATGAAAAACACGGCAGTTAAATCTTCATTTTGATTCCATTACAATAAAAATCTATCTTTTACAGTACAGATTTGAATGTTTTCTTTTGGGGGAGATGTTTCATTGAAATTAATTTAACATATTCTTTTATGTCTAGTGGCCTTTACTTTCACTTACACAGAAAATGCAGTAAGAAAGGTGTTGGCTTCCATTTTGGGTCCTTCTTTTTCTCACCAATCACCTTCTGAAAGATGTAAAGGCATATTATTGCTATGGTGCTGTGCTGCCCTGGGACCTGGGCATGTTCTCCTGTACATCTGCTGTTCCACTTTTTGTGTAAGTGTGGAAGCTTGGGTATCCAGCTCAAGCTATGTTCCTTATTTCCACCAAGGAGAAGGTGGAAGACCTCATGAAATACTGGATTTAGCATGTGGGCTGACAGTTGTGCCAAAAGAGGAAAAACACAATGGTGTAGATTGGATCAGTATTTTGGCATTGGCCGTAGGAGAAGTCAAGCTGAAGGATGCATCAGGGTTGATACTTGCTTTCCAAGCATCTGGAAATGAAGGTGTTGAAGAACCTGTGTGATGAGGACCTTAGACTTGCTTTCAGGCTGGCAAGGTAATCCAAGCAGATTGTCTTGTGGGCAGGAAAAAGCACTGGGTGAAGACTAAGCCTGTAATTTCATCCACTGGTTAATAGTGAAATGTCTGGATGACTTAATTTAACAATGACTGTCGAGGTGTGAATCTTTTTTGCTCTGATGAAACCACCTGAAATAGTGATTGGTGGTTGGCATGGGCTGTGAGAAGGCAGTAAGTCTGCTTTCTAAACTCTCCTGCTTGGGAGAAGTCGGTTTGCGGTGTTAGTATTGTGGGAGACATCCACTGGGCTCTCAACAGATTACTATCTGATGAACAAACATTTTTTACACCTGCAATTTCAATAGTATGCGACTTCTCTTTCACTTTCTACCCCTCCCACCCTGTATTCAGTGAGTGCCAGAAGATGAGCTTTCTTTAGATACATAAACAAGATGATGTGGTGCAAATTACAGAAGACTGGAAAGCCTTGATTTAGCTTCTCTGTGCTGTGATTTAAGAATTGATACTCTAGGGTTTTTAACTGTGGCTAAGCAACTGATTTGTTGGGGCTCATTATTTCACATGCCAGTGGTTGAGAGGTAGCATCAGATTATTCCTGCTGCTAGCATGAATGTTCTTATTTATCCTGTCTTCTCTTCTACTGAGGATAACTTGGGCTTTAATTTTCCCTCCTGTTCTCACCTTGTTTTGGCAGCTGATGAATATGCACAGTTTCTGTGTCTCAAATGTTTTATATAGGGGGGACCACAGGCTCTGCAGGACCTGTGACCCTGCATATTATTCTTTTGTATTCTCAGGGTTTTTTCCACCTAGAAACTTCTGTTGGTAGGGGAAAATATTAAAGTGTTTCAGATTGGGAAAAAAAACCCCTCAAGGTTGATTTCAGACCTGTATATGGCAGAAGGGGAAATTGCAGAGAGGGACAAAATTTATCTTGTTGGTCACAGTTAGTGCTCCTGCTGAATATGTGGATGTGTACATATGGAGTGAGCACATGCACAGCCACTCCATACAGAGAGGGCACATACATGGGCCATATGTTCATTATTTTAGAAGTTTTGTTTTCTGTTGCGTTTTCATCAAGCTTTTAACAGAGCTATTTTAATTGGGATTAAATATAACTATGTAGGACAGTAACTAAGACACAAATTTAGTGTTTTCCTGCTCACCCTCTGTGTGTCAGCAACATTCCTTGTGCTCATCCTCCACCTAGAAATGAGTGTCTTTTAACCTAGGGCCTGTTGTCAGGAAGAGAGGAGATTGCAGCATTCTTCCAGGCGTGGCGGGGCTGGGTTTCATTTACAAATTTTGTCCAGAGTTGCAACACACTCCTCTGTACTTACCATATGCCAGGCTAAGCTGGCATGTAAACTTAGCAACGAACTGAAGAAGCACTGCTGCAGTCTAATACCTGTGCACACATGCAAATGTGAGCCCTTTGTCTTCTGAAGTTCAGTATTTATGAAATGGTTTACAGAAACAGCACATGCTTAGGTTGGTTCCTAGAAGAGACTTACATACAGTTTAAGTGAGGTAAATGATTTTGCTGGTTTGGCTGTGAAATAATTTTGAAATGTGTTTTAAAGATACAGGACTCAAGACAAGAACATGTGCACAAACAGCATTTGTATCTATAGGAAGAAATAGTTGCCCGTGGTTTATATATCAAACAGTGAGACCTGTTTATAACACTCATATGAACTGTGTTTTCAGTGTTTGAATGGTCAGGTCTGCCCAAGTGTCTCACAGGGTTCTAAAGTTCCTTTTTAGCGTTTTATTATTGCAAATACCTAGTAAGGTTTATTAAATTTCATATTTTGTAATTCAAAGTGTATGTAAATACAAACAGGAAAAAAGCAAAGAAGATGAAGAATAAGGATTTCTGAGATGCTGATGGTTCTTCTCTGCTTTTTCTTTAGCCACTGTCTCTTTTTTTGTTCTTTGTGGTTCTCTTATCTACAAAAACATTTAGATTAGTGTGCTAATTAGTTTATGTTAACCAGCAGAGGGTTTCACCTCAAAGCAAACAGCCTTATCCCTTCTGCAGTCTCCCTGGTATCCTCTTAATCAGAGAAGTGGGAAATAGACATTTATTTAGTTGTCTTACGGTACTTCCCTGCTGGCAGAACGATCTTCAATTACACGTTAACTAATTTTCTTATACAGTTTGTTTTTAACTGGCTTCCAGTTACTTTCAATACAGCCGTCAGCATTTCCACAGGAAACTTGGACAATTCAGTAGGAGTTTATAGTGCTTCACCAAAGTCTCCTATTTCTAAATTTCTAATGTAACTGGTGTGTTGCAGTTTCTTTGCACAGTCGGGTAGTAAAAGTGTTTTGAGCCTCTTCTTAGTATGAACACAGCATATGCTGAGTAAAGTAGTAGGAGAGACTGATCTTACAATTTAGATTAAAGCAATGCAAGTTGAGTTTATAAACTCATGCATTCATTGTAGAGTGTTCCAGAGCAAAGAGGAATACGTGTGGACACAGGATATTACAAAAGCACACAGCTTTTCTGGGAGGTTGGAGTCGCCCTGTGAGACACGGGGTGGTTTTATTCGGAGCATCCTTTGTGCCAGCTGTGCCGGCGGCTTGGAGCGGGTGGGTGCTGGTGGAGTAAGGGTCAGTGCAGTGTGGCAGTGGGGTGCCGAGGTGCTGAATGCTGCTGGAGCACCTCCCGAGTTTCTCTCCCAGACTCTCTAAGTGACTTCCCATGTTGACCAGAACTGTCGTTGATAACTCCTGGTGATTCAGTGAACAGATGAGTGCCTGGGGGGAAAAAACCTGCAATCTTCTCTTCAGACAGAAAACTTACTCTGTCCTCAAAAATTCCGTACTTAGATAGTTAATCTTCCCGGTCTGTCAGCACTTGGGATGTGTTGGCCAACAGTTGTGAGCAGAGTACTTCCCTGGCCAAGCCTCAGCTTTGGAGGGGAGGTGACCCTATGGTTAGGGGATTTTAAAAAACATTTTGTGTTTTGAAAGCAAGAGCCCCTCAACCCAGGAGAACGTTGTCCTACCGCCTGTGTAGGAATCGAGGCGGTAACTACAGTTAGTGGGAGCTTTTGGCAGAGCTGTCTTAATTAATGAGTTGTCATGCCCGAATCAAAAACCACTAAAATTGTTAATTACGTTTCAAGCAGAGATAATAATAGCTTACTACAGGCAAACTGCTGAAAGATAAATCACTGCCGTGTGTCACCGTACCTGTGTCGCTGCTGACGCGCCTGGCGAAGCCCGGCCCGCCTCGCCTCGGGCGGTGGGAGCGAGGATCGCGGCTGGATCCCGGCTGGATCCCTGCCGGTGGATCCCTGCTGCCACCTGCCGGCACGCGC
>WEIT01037736.1:0-31130 GCA_013389985.1 Dryoscopus gambensis
CAAAGGTCCTCTTGATCTCTCAAGTCCTGTGTATGGACATTTTCAGGCAAGTGGTAATGAATCAGCACTTATTACACCACTTCACGTGCTACCTCTGTTATAATCAAGTTGATTGAAGCCAATATAACAACAATTAGTAATTTTCTGTGTCCACAGCATTGCTTATGTGTACATTTCACATGAGTTTATTTGTGCAGGTATGTGTTAATATCAGTATCACAGATTTCAAGGTGATTCTGTCTTAATTTGTTCCTCTTCCAAAAGACTTTATTCAGTGTCCTTGGAATTAGAGCCTCTCTCCACTACTAAGAAGCACCATCAGCCCACAGCAAATGACATTTCTTTCCTGTTAAGAATTCACAGGGCTAATTTTTGATTAAAAATTACCTGCTGAAGACCAGAGATGAAGTGCATCACCGTGCAGTAACATCAAATCTCACACTGTTATACATCACAATCAAGATCTGGTTATTACTGTGTTAATCCTTTCTCAGTACACATTGTTTTCCATTTGAGATCTCGACAAATAAATTTCTTTTGCTTGCCCATTGTCAGATCTTAAAAGGCACCCTGCATACTAAACAGTGGGTGCTTAGCCCTTTCCAAAAATTAAGCTGTTTCGTTCAGAACATGTAGTGATGCACAAAAAAAAAAAAAAAAAAAAAAAAAAAGGAAAAAAACCCCAATCAACAGCTTTTTCTGCCATTTTCAAGACTAAACATTACCACGATTTTTTCCTGAGAGGAGCTACAAATAAGAAGGGCACTTGGTTACTAAGAGGACTGGACAAGGGGGGCAGTCCAAGTAGAACTGAAGATCTGTGATGAAGTTTTTGGGGGGCTGCTTTTCTGTTTTTTCTATCAAAGAATAAAGGACAAGGAAACTCTTTGTAGGGTTATTCTGGAAACTGTACTTTTAATCCTGTGGGGAGGGCACTCTGGACCCTGGGACACAGAACACACATGATTTTGAAAAGATACCTCTTTTTTTTTCCCCTCCCAAAACCCAGCTGTCCATAAATAAATAAATAAATGCATGAAACGGAGACACTCTCTGGTCACTTCCATACTCAGTTCTTAATTAGATGGCTACCAGTATGGAGAAGATCTGCTAGAGATTTGAAAAACTGTAGATGAGAAAAGAACATACACAAACTCTAGCAGTATATTTTTGATCCAAACAATTTTTTTTTCTTGGTCTTTTGATTTGTTGTTTGTGATTTTTTTAAGCGTGATTAAATTTTTAGAGTAGACAGAAAAACCTTACTTGAATGTTTTAGGACCATTCATAGAAAAAAACGTTCATTAAGGAAATCTGCCAAAGTTATTTGGAATTTTATTTTTTTTTCAATTTACACCATTTTAATTGTGAAGTTGGCAAGAAGATACAGTATTATGTGACCAAGAAGATCAGTCACACAGGAACATAAAGAGGATAGCTGAAGACAAAAATTTGTGAGGATGCCAAGTGTTTGTCATGCTATTTTGAATAATCAATGCATTGAGCTGTAACAACAGATAATGTACAATAAGGGAGAGAAGAAAGTACAGTGAATAAGCAACTCACCGAGTCACACAAAAACTGAAGGAAATACCAAAGTCATTGATTCATCCAGGAATATTTCAGATCCCAGAAGTGGAAGTGGCTAAGCCAGAGGAGGGCCAGAAGATGCTTTGGGGGCAGGATGTTCTCTTGGGAGAGCATCTCTCCAGCCTAAGAGAACTGGATTTCTTCAGCCTGAAGAAAAGGCTCTGAGGAGACCTTATAGCGGCCTTCTAGAACCAAGAGGAGGCCTACAAGAGAGCTGGAGAAGGCTTCAAGCAGCCTGCACTATTGAAAGGTGGGAGGTTGGAACTAAATGGTCTTTAAAATTACCTTCCAAGTCAAGCCTTTCTATGCTTCCATGATACACAAAGCATTCCTGAAGAAACAAGTTGAAGACAGAACAGACAAGCCAAAGAATATAATTTGTGCATTTTTAAAGGTTTTAAGGGTGTTTTTTCACATGATACCACAGTGTTTTTATCCCTCTCCAGATACACGGCATAAGGCCATCTTCAGTTGGGAAAATGTGCACATTTTGCTCAAACACACTGGTCCAACTTAATTGAAAAATATAAGTTATTGCATTCAGAGCCTAATACGACTGAGCAGCTTTTCTGAGTACAAGACCACCATGCTTGTTTGCATCTTACTGCTGACTTTCCCTCTTCTAAAGCAGATGCTGAGTATTCACCCTGATTAAAAACCTACCCAAACCAAACGCGGTACTCAATAAGGGATGGATGTCTAGAGAAGCCCTGTGCTGAACTTTGCAACAATGCTGGTAAGTCTTTATCCTGATTAGTCTGGAGGGCAGCAACTCCCAGCTTTACATGATATACTGCTCAAGTCAGAAGGCATCAGAAAAAACAGTAAGAAGTGAATGGATCCCGTGGTAAACACTATTTGCTGGTGTTGTTTTACGCTTGAGGACACTTGTGTCAAAGGTTGTGACTAAAGCCACCTGGCTGGCTTAGACAACATCAGAAAAGAGGAAAAGAATGAACAAGTTGGGAATTCTATGGCAGCTCTGTATTGCTTTTCACTGTTCCTAAGCAAATCTACCTGAATAAAAAGGCATTGCGTTGAAACTGCAACAGAAAAAAAAAGAGGCAGAAAAAAATAAAGAATAAATCTCCTAAGAGAGATACAGTGCATTGTCATAGTCTAGACAGTTTTGATCCAGCTAAGGCTGCTGAGTGATAACCTCTAAGAGGCACTTGTTTAATATTCAAGACAAATAAGCAGGGTGACTAGAGAGTATTAAGAAAAAAAAAAAGCTTGAAAATGAGAACGTCTCCCTGGGGATAACTGCCAGAATTCATACATCTCTGAACATCTCTGAAATCTCTAAACAGTAAAGAATAAAAGAAATCTTCCGTAAACTCCTTGTATCTATGATGACACCTGTAGTTCACTTAGTTTTGTCTAATTAAAATATCAATTAGTCTTTGCAGTCCTATCAGCCTTCTGAAACACTCTAATCATAATACAAGCCCTGCTGTGATCCAGATTGCTGTGTTTTATAAGATACGTATTCTTTGGGTTTTACCTTTCCATATCCACTTTTTTTAATATCCTGGCATTAATTCTAACCACATATCACTTCCCAGCGTGCTCTGCATGGAGAAAGAAGTGACCTTTGGGTACTCTCAGAACTGTCCTTTAAAGCTAATCAGTTTTCTCTATCACTCATGGGACTGTCACCTGGAAACTCCACGAACTGAAGGTGGCACGATCATGCCCCGGTCACCAGGCTTGTTCATCAAAAACAAAGATAGCTTGATATGCCAGGGGACTGGAGATTGGCAAAAATAGAAGTTATCAGATAGCTGACAATGAAACAAGAAGATGGTTGAGTCTGAAAGAAGAAAAGTAAGTTATATCTCACACTGAGAGACAGCGACAGCTTTGATACACTTTTCATTTGCTTCAGAGAAAAAAAATCCTACACTTTCATAGTAAGGGACTGAATTAGTAGGAAACACACTTGTCTGAGGAATTTTAATATTTCAGACTCATCTCTCCCAATTTATATAGGAATTAATCTTTGGCTTATTATCATCTTTCCATCCTTACAGGGCTCACTTTGGCCTACTTGCTGTGACAGAGTTTCCTGGTAGGAAATACAATGCAAACACCATAAACTACCACCACTGAGGGGTCACTCACTACAGATATGGCTGGCCCAGGCTTCACATATAACTTACAGGACATCATCCTGAAATTCCATTGCTGTGGCCCATGCAGGATATAACCTGCACCAGTTTGGTTCATCTGCTGTCCCCACTCCATCCTTTCATCAAGTCTCCCAGCCTAACTCCAAAAATCATAGTCACAGAATGATTTTGGGTTGGAAGGGACATTAGAGAACATCCAGTTCTACCACCACACCACCACCACTCCTCCCCTCAAGGGTGGCACCCACTAGATCAGGTTGCCCAGGGCCTCATCTAACCTGGCTTTGAGCACGTCCAGGGATGGCGGATGGGACATCACAACTTCTCTGGGCAACCTGTTCCAGTGCCCCACGATCCTCTGAGTAAAGGATTTATTCCTAACATTTGATCTAAATCTCTCCTCTTTTATCTTAAAACCATTCCCCCTTGTCCTATCATTATCTGTCCATGTAAAGAGTCATTTTCCCTCTTTTATAGAAACCCCAAGTGTTTTATCCACTAGAACCACCACGTCCTTCTCCACAGGGCTGTTCCCAGTAAGTTCTCCCAGTCTGTACTCATATCTAGGATTGCTGTCAGTGCTGGGACAGTGGACTCTGTTTTGCAGGGAATATTCCTGTACTTGCTCAGATTCTATGCATTTTAACAATCTCCTCCACCAGATTTCCAAGCGTTAAGAGAAATGTGGAAAATAAGCAAAACAAAAGCAACAATAAAAACAGATTCACAGCCTGATCTGACAGTGAGAAGGAAAAAATATTTTCCCAGATGGAACCGGTATCTTCTCTCAGAAGCCCACCTTTACTCCAAATCCAGGTGCTGAAGAAGACAGAGTGTTCTCTTGCACCAAGTGTCATCCTGGTTAGGAAAAAAATTTACAAGTGCACCACTGTCACAAAACTCTCAACAATAAACTACTGCAGCATTTCATAAGACTAATAAATGCAGTATCCAGATGTACAGAGTTGCCATGGCTGACTCCACAAGGACAAAGGAGAGAAGAGGCTCAGAAAGAGCTCCCTCTTCCACACACAAATTTGCTGAGGAAACAGGATGAGGACAACCAAGCTGTTCATGCAGGGGGCTGTACTTCATTCCTCTGCAAGCTGCTTATGTAACACAGTCCTCTGGCAGCAGCTCTTCTGTTTTTCTTGTGTGCACTTGTTACTGGCACCTGTATGAAGACCTTACGGAAACATCAGGTTATATCCATCTGCAGCCTATGTTCTGAAATTTGCTGTACGTTGCTTTTCAGATATTTTATGGCACCCAGACATCCCTACAGATGGTTTAATAGTACTCCCAGAAGGAACAAATTCCAAAAGAAGCGGGAGGTTTCCAAGAGCCCTCACCGGCATACCTGTGCTTTACACATAATATTCAAATGAGTTAACTGAAAGAATGTAGAATATTTTTCAGGCAACAAATCGATTACTTCATGGAGGGAAGAGCCTATGTGTAGATATGGGTGCAAATCCACTTTTTCTAAGGTATTTCACTCCTCTTTTAATAAGCTTTGTAAAGTATCAGTGGAAAATACATTTTTGTTCAAAAGGCCTGAATCACGACATCAGATAAAAGTCTTCAGTGAACCACATCCTCTCTCTTCATTACACAGTTCTCACCATTACAGCTAAAGTTTTCAACAAATAGAAGCTGTGCCCATTATCCAAATTTAATTTGAACATTCTTCACAGCTCTGCACATAATAGAAATGCAACAGAGTCTATTCAAGCGAGTATCTGATAAAAGAATGGGTTTGCTAAAAGATGTAGGCCAACAAATCTTCCATTCTCTGCAAATTTTCAGCAAAAGTGCACTACTCCACAACCTGACGTATTCTGACCTCAGTGTCAGTGTGAACTCAGGCTGTGATGCTAACCAGGAGCAGCATCTCCCACTTAAGTGAAGAAGGAGCTGTAAGGATTAATCTCTTCATTACTTTATCCCCCCAAATTTTTGCCTCCGTGTAACTCCTACCACAGTACTGCCATACCACTGCAACCTAAATACTCTTTATATCCCTCTAGGACAAAAGAATGAAAGGACTGTTCTGTAAAAGATACATCTGAGATCCTTGTTGGATGTGTGTAGCAAAGCTTGATGGCTCTATGCCCATCTGCAGTCAGAGAACTACAACTTCCATTCTCACAATCTTGTAAAGCTTTCCTTCTTCTTCTTCTTCTTCTTAATCACATGAAGCAGCCCTGGCAAACTGGGGCAAGGCTATTGCATATTTCTCAGCTCACTTTTTTGAGTCCTGCTGTACAAAATATACTACAGGACTTTAAATAAGAAAACCCCAAAACTTGAAACTGCAATTTACATTGCAATGTATGATTAACTTGTCCTCTTAGCAGCTTTCTGTACTGGGAATCCAAGCCTGGGGATATATCTGCTCAGCCTCTCACAAAGAAGGAAATGTAAGCATGCAAAGATTAACATTCTTCATTTTGCTTCTATATTAAACTTTCCATCACTGACTGTACCCTAATATTTCACTCATTTTCAAGATCATTAATTTATCACTGTTAAAAAAAATATTTGGGGAGAAAGGAAAATTTCCAGTAGCCTGAAGTTGCTAATTTAGGGCGGGGGGAGAAATGGGAATTCTGGTGTTCCACTTTATCAGCTGTTCAAGCTTTCACCCTTCTAAAACATCACTTTATCAACACTTTTAATGTTAACTGTGTACAACTTTTCAACTCACCTTTTCTCTTCAAAGTTCCCTAAGCCTAGACGGTAACCCAATGCTTTCTCTCAGAGCATTCTTAAATATGCTCATGTTTTTACCATGTCAGGTCCCCCTCTCTTTCATGATCAATGCGAGCTGCATTTCCATTCTCTCAGAAGCAGCTCCTTTTATAGTGAAGAAGATCCAAGCACTGCAGCTGCACCAAGTAATACTGTGGGCTTTAGCAGCAGCCCAGGGCTTAAAAGCCTCTGTCTCTCTCTGACCTACTTTGCACTCGACATGCAGTATTCTGAGTCAGTATGACCACAAAGACTTACCTAAGTGAAAAGGAAAAGCCTGGTTAAGACGGGTGAATCCATGCTAGGGACAAAGCCAGGCACAAAACCTATGCTGGGCAAGGGAAAAACCCAACAAAACAGACAAACCCCAAGCCAAACACACACGCTCTGCACACCCAACGCGTGGCTGTCACCCGGCATTCATGAGCCAGCCACGTGCCCAGCAAGTGACAGTGACATGGCCACCACAGGCCTGTACCGTGCATGTCACCAGGAGTAATTTCACACTCGCTTTGTCCATCATAACAATCCCCCTCCATTGCTTTTTGCCCTAATCAAGATAAAATTAGCAAGTTCTGGGTACTTGTTTAATAACGCTCAAGCAGAAAAATAAGATTTGATTGGGCTGTGTAATGTGGGGTTGATGGGTGCACATTAAATGAAGTATAACGTTTTCAGGTTCATCCAGCTCTGACAAGTTAAAATAGTGCCAGGTATAAATAGAACTGTATCATCCTGGGTTTTCTTTTGCATTTTGCTCATTCTTTTGATATGAAAAGCTGCTACAATTCATTATCTTGGCAGAAGGCATACTCCGAGGATGAAACAAGTTGTGATTTGAGGTAAGCTAAATCAGGACGGAAATATTTTACAACGGGAGAGCTGCAAGGAGCAAAAAAGAGTAATTCTGCTATTAAAAAGTTATTGCCAAAACCAATAACCTTTATGGAGTCATCATGCCTTTGATTTAGCAAAGCACAGAACTAAGGCTTCACTCTGAGGTACCAGTGCAATATTTAACAATGACAAATGATGCTTTGGATGAGAAGAGGCATTTCTTATTACTTCACACATCAGCAGTCTAAACTTTTTCCACTTACTTTGGTTTATTAATTTCAAAGATAATGACACTTAGGGGCCACAGCTCTCACAGGTCTAGGTATGTTTGCTGAATTCTGTAGACCTGGAGGATTTAAAACAAAAGACAGATAATTCTTACTGTTTGCCTAAAAAAAACCTGGCACTCTTTTGAGAATGGCAGATGAATGGTGCCAGTGCTGTGCCCTTATGTTCTTAGCATAAAATGCAAACACAATCTTTTAATATTTGTTATACATACAGCTAAGTGAATTAGCATTGCACTGCTAGACTATTTTTTCTTGAATACAAGAAAAGGTCAGAAGAATTCTTCTTATTGTACTACTTGATCTTTAATGAATAGATATTTTGTTCCTCTGAGGATCTAGCCCTAGGCTTTGACAAGAATGGAAACATGATGCACCATTTGCTGTCTGAGATAAATACTTAACATTTAATTGGTATTAATTGATATTATGCCAATAGTAAGAAAAAAAGTCACACTTTTCCTTGAGAGAGCTGAGAATGCTCAGTGCGCTTTGAATTTGACCTCCATGTTCATAATTAGAAGGGATTGTAACTGTGGCAACCAAAGTAACATTTTTTTGGCAACACTAACCACAATTTCATTACTGTCTGTTACATTACAGAAAAACAGTTAAGAAGTTATTAACTTCCTTCCTCCATCATAGTAAGTCTTATCCCACTGCATTGCTTTCCACCTTCATTAATTACCACACTTACGTGGTTGTACCTCAGTGGACACTGGGAAGGTCAGAGGACCAACAAGAAGTGGAAAGACCTGGTATGATGAATATGAGGACTCTTAGGAAATTAGAAGCAAAAAGGTGACCTGGTTTTATTAATTTATTTTAGTCTTGAAAGTTACAGTCTCCTTCTTCAATCTCCATTGCCAAGAATGAGAAACCAATTAATCACCATGCAGTCGCTCACAAAAATGGGTAACACGGAAGAATTTTCCTTTGTAACTGTTTTATAACTCCCTATCATTGTTTTCCCCAAACCTGTAGACTTCCTGGCACTACATACATTAAAGGACTGTCTCACTTTGAAATCTATGATCTCCATTGGGGGTTGCTGACACTTACAGGGTAACCAGCACAGAAAACAAGGTACAAACTCCTATCATTTTGGACAATGAGGAGGTACTCACCTACCATGTGCCAATCCTCATTTACAAAGCAGCTGGCAGTGAAAAGAGTGGCTAAAAGTGATTAATAGCTACCTGTCAGCAGTGTGCTCTGCCTACACTGGCTGCACCTCTGAGTTCCTAAATATTTCATAGAAACCCACATCTGAACCGCTTAGCTATTCTGCTATCACTGCATCAACCATGCAGATGGCAAACAGGATTTTGGAGTTTCAGCCAACACACTGCTGAAAGTGCCCCGACAGTGGTGGAAAAATCCTAATAACTCTACATAGATTGGCATGAGGAGTGCACCAGACTGACAACTTTGCAGACCTAGTCCACAAAACAGCGAGGGCAACAGCTGTGCCATCTTCTCCATACTGCCCCATCACCTGCATCTCACCGCTGACCTGGAGGCACCACCGGCAGAAGCAAAGAAACATTTCAGTTATTTTGGCATCTCTGACGAGGCTGCTAGCAAGGGTGCCAATTAGTGCCAGGTTTCATCATATTTGTAAGGTGGAAATGTGTTTATGCAGAACTGGGCTGAGACTACCAATTTAATTTTACATAGAGCTCTCAGCCACCGGGTGGTAACAACTTGCAACTGCTAATGATTTGGTTGGCTTTGAATCCTAGAGGCAAAATGGGAAAGGCTTCCTGTCCCACTGGTCCCTTGACATACCCTGACCTGCACAAAAATTTTATAATGAGGAGGGAAAGTTGTACAGCTGTTAGGCACACCAGGACATGAAAGATACCTGCTCTCATATCACTTTTCTTTTCAAACCCACTTAGGACTGCATAACGTACCAAAATTAAAAGAACCGCCGTGAACATGTTGAAATCTCAGAGCTAAGTAAAATCCCTTGTTTGCGTAGACCACAAAGACAGCCTTCTGCAGGTCACTAAGGATTTTTAATGCTCTAAGGTATAGTGTGCATGATGCACTTTGCACTGTTTCAGTATCAGGAAAATCTGCTGGACTAATGCTTCCTACCCAAGGCTGTGAGAGGTCCATTATGTTTTATTAAACAAGACAAATATTTCCAAATGTCTCCTACTACAAATGTGCAAATAGCACAGAGGCATACTTAAAAGAATATTTATTTATCTTACAGTTGAGAGTTCTACCCAAATTTTAAGGGAACACATACCACTACAACCACTCTTATGTCTGGAGTACAAGTATCATGAATTTGAAAAAAAAGAAGCATTCTAAAATCTGTCCATTAAAACCATGCCCAATTCCTTATTAAGCACTAAAGTTGAGAGATTCTTTTGAAATTCAAGAACAGAATCTAACTTCTCATAAATAATTTCAGCAAAGCTTTATCTTGTTCTGATCTCCAATACCAGGCCACCAGAAATGTGTGAGGCACAACAAAATTGCCTGGTACTGTACTTAACATCTTTCCTGGTCAGGTTTTCTTCACAGTGAGCCTTTTTGTGTGCCTTTTTTTTTTTTCTGACAAGGATGTTCAAACCACTTTTAAAATGACTGGGAACCACTATAAAGTACTTCAGCTCACATTAGAAGAGGGATTAGTATAGTAATTTGTCCAGCTGAAGTGTAATGAGCTACATTTTTGAATCCGAAACTTGTAGACCTACTCTACATTAAAATCTGCGTTGTGCAGCTCCACAGGCAGATACCATCCTCTAATTATTGTAAGGTGAAAAGAAACAAAGTCCTGTATCCTAAAACCTTGCAAACACACCTAAACTTCAGCTCAGCATCTTGGGCTAGGACATTGTTTCCTTCACAGACCCAGATAATGAGGGAAGGGAATGAGAAGGGGACACATCCCCTTCCTAAAATAAACTTGCACGAACTTGGCTTCCATAGCTAAAGCCTATGAACACCACTGTCACGGTGGGTAGAGGTGCTGATGGAAAAAAGAAACAAGAAGTTCAGAAGGTCCAAATATAATCTTGTAATTGCAACAGTTTACTGAGTGTACCTGAGATGGGTTAATTTTCTTCGTAGCAGTGCCTGTGGTGCTGTGTTGTGAATTTCTGATTGAGATAGTGCTGAGAACACAACAGTGTTTTGGCTGCTGCTGAGAAGTAACTGCACAGTACAAAGGCTTTTTCTTTTTTCCTCCTCTCTCCCAGCAAGCAGGCCAGGGTGGGCAAGAAGCTAGAATGGGACACAACCAAGACTGCTGACCTCAACTGGCCAAAGGGATATTGCATGCCATATAATGTTGTAGTCAACAATAAAAATCCTAGGCAGAAGGCAGCTTTGGGGGGTAGCTCCTGCTCAGAGACTGGCTGGGCATCAGGCTGCTGGTAGGAGGTGCTGATGGCCTTTGCCCCACTTCTGGGCTTTTCTTCTTTCTCTTTCCTTCATTAATAACTATCTTGATCTGACAATTTCCTAAATTTTGCCTTATTCTCTCCCACGTACTGCTGGGAGAGGGAAGTGAGTGAGCAGCTGGGTGATGATGGCTCAGCTGACGACTGGGGTCAACCAAGCACAGTCAGAAACAGAAAGTATTCTTTAAGGAAATATCCAAAGTACCATTCCAGCTATTTTCCTCCAGTGAGTTAGGTTAAGGAAGAAATAAGGAACCTGACATAGCACAGATAGCTCTGAATTTAGAGTCCAATTTTAATAAAATGCATTATTCAGATTAATGAGAATTAAGACAGTCATTTAAATTCAAGAACAGAAATTTAACAGCAGATGTTCAATGAACTCTGTTGCTGAAATGAGTTTGTGTGAAAGAGATGAGAGAGAAAAGGGCGAAAGTGGGAACAATATTCTCTGGCATAGAGGTAACCTCTGACCTATTCAGTAAGAAACCAGAAATTTTGCACATGTGTGGACACAGGTGAAAAGTAAACATAGGCAGGCCTGCAGCTGTAATGAGGAGGAACGTGCAAGGAAATGGCTTCGCATCTTTCCCACAGACCTAACAAGTTCCTCAGATTTGTATTTACGGAGATAGCAAAATAGCAGGAGTTACAGAACTTGGTGATCACACTGTTTGAGAGGTCACACCTAGAGGTTTCAGAGGTTTCACACTGCCAGGGGCAGTCATGGAACCACAGCTCTTGCAAGAGCAGACGTAGGTGGCAAAAGGCATCCACGCTGCACTGATGATACCACTCCTAAAGGCTGAAAAAATGCATTCAAACCTCTTGGGCAGAGGTTTATCTTCTGAACTTCTGTGTGTTTATACTACATCAATCACTATTAGTCAGGCCTTGGTTTTATTATCAAGCCTTCTGGTGCCTCTAAAAAACCCCCAGAAATGAAGGTGGTCCTAATTGCCTTCATATTTCACCCCCCAATCAACAACATGAGGTCAAATGCCAGTAAAGCAAAACCTTCTGTAGCCACCAAGCCTTGCACTTGTGCTATGTCCTTTTTTTTTCAGTAGGATTGTCATTCAAATTATTAAGGATACTTCAATAATAAGAAAATAACTAACGTGTGGGGGTGCTGGGACAGATTATCCCACAGCTAGTAATGAGCATGCATTGCAGAGATGGAGATGCTAAATTTTATGAGAAAATTTTCCAAAACCTCAAACCAATTATGAATCCCCTGGTTTCACTGAGAAACTGAGTAAGCTAACAGGTAAAAGGAAAGGATCAAGAAAAACAAAAGGATCACAAAACCCATTCAGTAGGAAAGAGTTGTGCAAAAAAAAAAAAAAAGAAAGAAAGAAAAAAGAAACTGAAAAAACAAGTTGCAGTACACACAATAACTCTTCCTTTTTCTTCCCCAACTCATGTTCTTCCTTCTGCCAGCTATATGGGGTTTTTAATCAATAACTTAATTGAATCTTCTATAATAATATTACCACATTCCACGCTAATTTTGCAAGGCCACAACTATATCAAGGGCTGTGTGCAGTTATCACTGCCATCATTTGAGCTTATCCAGCCTACAGCATTAATAATAGAGATAAACTTAACCAAGAGCCATAATTCCTTCATCCACTGCACTAAAGCAAATGGTGTTTACAGTTTGTCTGGAGCATTAATACAGTAAAAATGTCAAGCACAGGGTTTTCTTCCAATCAAACAGACAGAAAAAAAAAGCCTTCTATTTTTAATTACTCTTTTATATCTCTGATGGAAGAACAGAGCTGGAAATCAGTTCTGGAAACAGTATCAGCCTGATAAAACAACCAAACACCCTTATCAGCCACTGTCTTCAACCAGTCTTATCATATCCAAACCAGCCTCTCCACCATTTTTCACTTTTACTTTGAATAGCAAAATAGTCCACTGATGAAAGGATTTATCCAGTTATTATGGGCAAAGTAGCTTTAACTTCCTTTAGATATCCACTAACAAGGTATAAAATGACACTTCCCGGACACATCACCAGCACAATGGGGCCTTTATTGATTTTCGTATCATGTTCTTTAGCCTGAGATGACTCTCCTGTGGATTCTGCTTCCCAGCAGGAAAAAAGTTGCCTTTTCTATGTTTGAGTTCAATCTCTTAATGCATCCCTTGCTGTAGACAGTGTCTTTTTGCTTCTTTCCCTCTGTAGTAGATGTGTCTACGCCTTGCTGGCCTGGGGTCCTAATGGATCCCGGGGTTACAGGTCAAGGTACAAAAACCAAAAATGAAATTGCTCAGCTTGGGAATCAATAAAAGAGAGACTCTTAATCTTTCTGAGGGTAAGATGTACAACCAAGGAGGCATGATAAGTGTGTTCAATCTTGTGCCAAAGCTATAAATAGAGTATCAAATGCAAAAGAAGTTACACACCTAAACTAAGACAAAGAGTTAATATTGTTGTTCGGCTTGCATTAATGCCATCAGGAAATTCACAGCTGAAGGAACAGATACTGCTCCTCTGTCATTAGGAAGATTTCTCTGGTGCAATGCTGACATCATCTCTTTGCCATACAACTTAAAATGCTAAAAGACATTAATTCAAATTGCTTCTGAGGTAAGTTTCACAGATCAGGATAAATTAACTTCGGTCATATGTCTACATTTACCTGTGATTACAAATCCAATCTGGGAAAAAGAAACAGCCACACAAACTCTCGGAGCTGGCTGGAAGTAGTTCCCACAGCCTTCGCTTGGATTTTAAGTACAGCAAATTAGCTTTGTATTGTGCAGTCTACGGCTTGCAGGAAAGAATGAATTTGAAGAAACATTTCAAGTTTGCAGTATCAAAATAGCTGTATAAAATACAACACCTGATGTCTTGTAGCACCCAGTACACAGTAATATAGTACTTTACAGCCAGCATTTACAGAGCTTAGATCACTGGAAGAGGAAAAAGGAAAAGTTAAAAAGGCACAAAATAATTGCACGGCTCAATTTTTACCAATCTGTCTTTGTACCAGACACAAAATACAGCGGCGTGACAGTTCTGACAGGAGCTAACTCAGTTAGGAAATGAGGAAGCCACTTGACAGCAAAAGAAATACATTCTAATAACAGACACTACATACACTGAAAACAAAGCTCTCAACTGTGAACCCTATGGCATTCACCCATCTGTAAATTTACTTCTCTGTGCAAGGGTGTAGAGAACATCAACACCTGGGCCAGGAGCTTGAAGTAACCTTCATCCCCCACAGAGAATAGCTGTCCTGCATTTTAAAGACGTGGCATG
Organism: Dryoscopus gambensis; assembly: GCA_013389985.1. Lineage (NCBI taxonomy): Eukaryota > Metazoa > Chordata > Aves > Passeriformes > Malaconotidae > Dryoscopus > Dryoscopus gambensis. Next base: position 14,309 of record WEIT01037736.1, read on the forward strand.
CACACAATCCACATGAGTCCACCTTTCTGGATCTTGGTTTCCGATTCCTCTGGCCCATTGCAGCCCCAGGCCATGGATGTGTTCCCCTTTGCCAGCTGGGGGAAAAGAAATCTGCTGCAGCATCGATAATCACCTGCTACAGTGAAGTGTCACGGGCTTAATTCTGGGGGGATAAAGGGAAGATCACATCCACATGGACACCCAGGGACAGTTTACTTGTATTCACAGTAATGACTGAAGCAATGTGGATGCAGTTCATCACTGAGTTATAAGAGTCCTGCACAGAACTCTTAAAACCAGACTTGCAGGGAAAAAAAAAAAAAAGAAAGAAAGAAAAAAGAAACTGAAAAAAGGGGGGGGAGAGGGAGGGAAAGGGGGAAAAAAAAGAAAAAATGAGGGGGGGAAAAAAAAAGGAAAAAAGAAAAAAAGGCCTGTTCTTTACCCCATCCTCATAGTGTTGTCTTCCTTGCTCACCAGCCTGTGATCACAAGTAGCCAGTTTGGTAGTCAGATCTTAAGAATGTTTTCTGCACATTCGTACCTCCCTGGCAAGATTAGCAAAAGAGGTGATATACAAACCATCCAGGGAGAAAACTCAACCATCCCCTCATGTGTCTCTCTTACTTCAAGTAACACAGTCACCAAGGTCAGGAAGAAATCCTGCTCAAGGCCTTATTATCCAGTTTGTATCTTTCACCTGAACAGTTCTTCTCCCCAGCATCCCGTCTACTCAATAGTTAAATATAGCAGGTCACTAAAAAAAGGAGTCCTGAACTAATTTAAGTGAGACTGATTTTGTATTTTCCTAGTGGATCACAGGCATCTTGCAGATTTTGTTGTGAAACACTGAGTTTCTTAGAACAAAGTATCTCCACCTTCAGCTTGCCTTCCTTACAAACCTGTGACCGTGGTGCACTGGTCCCTACATGGAATTCAGAGCCAGTGATTTGTAAGGGCTTTAGTTTCCTCAGCCCTCCGCCTATCCCTCGCAGTCCTTTACCATCTGCCACGCCTTCTTCCACAGTATAACAGGGTACCCCTGCTGGGTGTCTGTCTCTGGCCCTGGAGAGGTAACTCTGACCTCTTCAAAGACCTCCTTAGACGAATCCTGTGCTTTAGGAGTCCAGAAGAGAAGGGGGTGCCAGAGGACTGATCCTGGTAACAGAAGACACAAAAAAGGTGGAATTTCTGCACGCCTTCTTTGCCCCAGTCTCTACTTCTGAGTGTGGCCCTCAGAAATCCCAGACTCTGGAAGTAAGAGAATAAATCTGAAGAAAGGAGTCTTTTTACAAAACCACATTTTCAGTAACTCAGTTGAACTCTATTGTCTTATTAGCCCCGAATTATCAATTATATTAATTATTAATATCCATACATTATCTATCATTGACACTAGGACATCTATGACCTGCTTGAGGGGATATTTGCCATTCAGCTCTGCTGGCAAAACACCTGCTGAGCAAAGGCAATCCCAGTTTTGGCTGGCACAACGTATGGAACTTGCACGCAGCAGGAGCTCCACAACAATGAGTTGCTCAATTGACTCAGTCTGAGCTGTGACCAGCAGGTGTCTTTTCAGTGTGCTTTGAGCAGCTTCCCGTGAAGCCCTGTGATTCACAGGAGCTGGATTCACATCGGTTTGGTCACACACCAGCGTGTCCGGATTTTCTAATGCAAGATGCAAGCATTTTAAGCTCTCAGAAGCAGCAGCTCCCCATATGCCTCAAATTCAGGTATCTGCTGGGGAGATCTCTCAAAAATTAACGAAATCAAAGACAAGAGGAATGTACTCATTTGAGTTCACTTTGATGAGGCAAATGAAACCCAGTTTGATTTGTGGCTTTTCCTCCCAGTTTTACAAGTGAAGGATCAGAGAAGTGGTGCCATAGCAGCCAACTCTTGCTGTAAATTGTCACCGGGCATCTGAAAACCAGACATTTGATTCTGCCGTGCTTTCAGGGGAGAAGACTACTGATATATTTCTCTCACATTCTTCTAACATGCAGTTTGTCAGAAGTGCTGAAAGGCTCAGGGTAAATACATGACTGTGAAGAGGACTCATGGCATTTCACCTCATCCCCGAAGTTTACTGAAGATTTTCTAGATCTCCATGACACAGGCTTTCTACTCAAGTCCATATAAGACATTTCAGTAGCATTTAACATGCACAAACACAGAAAACACAGTTCTTCAGTGAACTGCCAGGAAATTCAACCGCACAGATTTCTTGTTTGTAGCAGTGCATTACAAAAAAAAAAAAAAAGGTAACATTTAATGCAACTTGATTTTAAAAATACCAGCAATATACACACCGCCATCTTCATTAGAGTTTGGAATGTCTGATTGAAATTACTGTGCATAAAGAGGAGTTATTTGGAATTGGCATAAAAAAATAATGATGTATTTAATCTCTGCACCTTTACAATGACAAGACTTCCAGTGGAAGGAGCCGTGGTATTCTGAGTCTCAGACCAATACCAAAACCAGATTCACACTCTAACTCCAAATTATTTCACTTACACAATTGTCGGTCCGCACCTCGGTCTAATAAAGTTGGTGCCTCTTTAAAGGCACCAGTGAAAAATATTTGTTTATACAAAAAAGACCTTGCTTGTGATAAACTGACAGTTTCATAAGTGGTAAAACTCAACACATAGTTTGAAACAGAAACAAGAACGCACCATTATTTAACAAGGTAACAACAAGCAGAAGAAATAGCTCAACTATTCAGAGCTACAACTGATGTTAAATATATTTTGTGGATGGATAAGTAAATGCCTCCCACACCACATGAGAAATTCATGTCTACTCATTAAAGATCCAAGTGAGCACAGAGGTTTCTTTATTTCACGTATTCCTGATTTTTTAAAATCTTTCTTCACAAATGTAATCCCAGCCACTACTAAAAACAAGCACTGAACTAAACTGAGTTTGATTGTTGCTCAGATGCAAATCATTATGGTCTGATGAGGTCATTATCCTCGAAGTATTTGCAATATGCAAATCAGATCAGAAGGCAGCTCCCACAAAAAGTGAGGAAGTTGTCCAGGAAGAGGTTGAGAGCCCTGCCAGCACTGACCCCTCTCTCGCACAGTCACATATTTGACCTTTTGTATTAAACCCTCAAATGCTACAGTGCCTTCACAAGAGGAACATGGCACCAGAGCAAATTCCAACAGAAGGGATCTGCAGTGAGGTAAGATGCTTTACTGATCAGACTAAGCTCTCTGAAGGGTTAGCATCAAAATACTCCACAAGAGAGCAAGTACGGCGGTATTTTATGAGCAAGGTACCACTGAACTTGCAACAGTAATTTACAGTCCACGCTTCTCTAAGGTAAGCACAGCCATCATCTCTGGGCTCAATAAACAAGCTATTACTCAGGATCAGCTCAAGGCTTCTAGAGGCAGCTGTGTCCTTCCGAGAAAACTGTTTTCCTCCTTGAGGAGCTGAGATTCAGCTTTGGCACAAGCAGCAGAAAAAGGGGCAAAGTCACAGGGGGCTGGCAACATTCGGGGGCCACTGAGGAACTGAAAGTAGCTGAAGCCAGGGCAGACAGGGTAAAAGACTGGCAACAAAAGCTGCAAAATAAAAGACTGCTGCTCAAGATATAAAGACCCTGGGGTATAGTGACCACTGCTCGACACACTGATGTCCTCAGCAGCAGCAGGAGCAGTCCTGCAAGCACCAGAGAGGCATCCCAGACGTGACACTGGCAAAGGTCACACCAGAGGAAGATGCAGGGTTTATGTGCAGCTCTGACCCTGCTCTTACTCTTCCCCTTTTTAAGCAGTAGCCATTTCCTCCCTGCTCTGTTCTCAAATGAGGATTATACCCAGGTGCATTTCAGATCTCAATTTTATGCAGCTCTTCTGTACCACTGGGGGGAGAAAAATCAAGCTAAAAATCTTAACCTTGACAAGCAAGGGCTTGTAATCTTGCAAGTAATCATTTCTACTTCCACCTCAGACACCAAGCACAAGCAGCACTGAACCACAGACTCTGAAATGCACAAGCCTAAGGAAGCTGAGGGCTTTGGGCACACATATTCCTCATGTAACAGTCACCTTCAAGTCTGGCTCTAACTCCAGCTTCCAGTTTAAGATTGAGGCAGTCTCACTACTCATTCAAAATACATCTGTGGCTTGACATGAGCCACTGCCCAAAAAACACTGAAAAGCACTATCTGGAGTATCATTATAAGTACAGCCAGAAGTATTTCCACCAACACAAAAGGCTGAAAATATCCTTGAGGTTATTAACCAACTGAATCACATCAGCAGTCTTATAAATAAGCTGGGAAAGGATTTAGAAATGCTTGACCTTCAGGAGTCAAAGAAAGATGCAGCTGTCCCTGTTACCATTTGAAACTTCACTGCCACTTGCTGAGGCAGATGTAATGCATCCTCACAGCTTATCAGCAGAAATGGTAAATAGTCCACATTAATCAGAACATAACCATCTCATCTCTTCCTTTTGGAGATGAAGGTCCATTAGGGAATCAAAAGCAGATAAAGCAGAACTTCAGTAACTTGAAGCTTCTACTCTGATTCTGCCTGAATTATCCTCATAGAAAAAGGGTGGAGGAAGTGATTTATTTCCTGAGATATTCCCATTAAGAAACAAGAACAGCACAATAGATTCCCATTTCCTTATCCAACTTTTTAAAGCACATAAGTGCAGGCAGATGCCAATAGAACTGACAACTCAGTGTTTCCTGGATTTTCAGCAAGCAAACACTGCTGTACACTCTGCACTTTAAGATCAGAACAGCTGAAGGTGCTTTTAGGCAAGTTAAGTGAGACAAGAAAAATATAAGGATCACCATGTCTTTTTGAAATAATTTGACAACTGTAATCCCCAATTCTCAAAATCAGCTGATGTTTAGAACACAAGCAGCCTGGACGTGGTACACAGGCCATTATCAAAGATGTAGTAAGTTCCTCATAGAACAACTGGTGTGACTGTCAGTGACCTTGCACAGAGACCAGGGCAAACATTTATGATGCAAACAGGTTATGGTGGGGTTTTTTTCCTGATTATATTACTTTTGGCATCAATAAGATTTCATCAACAAGCATTGTTCAAGAGCTACACTGTTTCAGCAAGCTTGGGGCAGGCATACAGTATGGATTTAGACAGCCAGGAAATGGCAGGAAAACCATGGACTTCAGTTCCTTGTATCTCATAGGTTTTCATTTTCAAAGGACTGCAGAACACACCTTTACACATTAAAAAGACCCCTTTAAGATATATTTTGGTTTACCTCCCTGCATTTGATAACATGTGGTAATTCTTACTCATGTCCCTGCTATCTTGCTCAAGAAAAATCCAGATAAGCTCAGCTGAAATCCTTCAGGCTAAAATATTTTTAAGGCCCATAATGAAGTAGGAAAACATGTAACAAAAAAGCTTGAAAATGAAAGACCAGCTGTGTCTATTTTCTGTAGAACATTACTCTTACTTCAACCACGACTCTCTGCTTGCCAGGTACTGAACAAACTGCAAGGAGTCAAATTCTGAAGCTGTATTCAGTGACACCATGGAGCCACTCAGCATTCAGAGCAGCAACACGTTCACTCCTTCCATGCAAGGAGATGCTATGAATGCTTGCAGTAAGTATCAGGATTTGCGTTCATTAAATGCAAAATAGTAAAGTTCTTTCTCACAGAGATTCATTACAACGCATATCACAACCACTGCAACATTTCTTGATAGGAACAAGATGATTTTGTGTCCCCTCTGAGAGGGGAGGAACATTTCCTGAAAAAGGTCACAGCGTAAGAAATCCTCCAAAAGGCCTAACAGCATGTAAGGCTGATTACCCAGCAGTTCACAGGCTTCTTCCAAAGGATACAATACACCACTCTCAAAATGTGCCTTTTTAACTGATGTTTCTGAACAGCAAGGAGAACAGAGGCCAACACTGAAAATAAATAAAAAATTCAATAAATCACTAGTTCTCTCAGTCTGAGTCTATTCTAAAGAGGCTGAAATCATGCAAATCCATCCAGGAGACACAGTAAAGCCACATGAACTAACACTCTGATCTCCTTATAAAATATTGTACATAAGTATGCACAGTACACATTGAGAAAAAAAGTGTTTTATGAGTGCCCTTTCCTTTACAGTGGGACACAATCATGCTTTGCATAGAAAGCTTTTGTGGAAAAGACAACTGCAGGTTCGGTCACTTACAAATCAGTTATTCCTAGGAAAAAGTGCCATCTGAATCTCCAGCTTGTAACGAGCAATTTCAATTTCTATAGGTAAACCCCTTATGAAATGAGAAACCTCCAGACTGATCACACCTGAGAAAGGACCTACCCAATACCAACAGCTTCGCTGTACCACTGTGCATCCAGGCACTGGGAGAGATACTCAGGAGCATAAGCCTGGGGCAAGTAGCATTTGTGGTGCTGCATGCCCAAGCAGCTGGCACACTGGAAACCGGCAGCACTTAGGAGGGTGACAAATTTAGCCAGGTACATTCAGAAATTAAAACTGCTGCTCTTGGAAGAAAGCCAAGTTGCTTTCATAGTTTTCTTTGTACATCTGTGGGGATATTCCTTGGGTTTTGTGGGTTTTGTCTGGCCACAGCTGGTGAAACAGGGCACACTGAGTATAAAATTGGTTTGGTTTTACTCCTCTGTATTTACCAGCCTCAACACCCAGAGAAGTTTGTCAATAATCAAATGGGCTGGGATAGAAGTAATTACTTTTCCTTCCTTCCTTAGAACAGAGGTGCACAGCAGAATGTTCAAGTGGGACAGGGCAGAAGCTGCACTCTCTTCCCCTCGTGAGGAATTCTGCCCCTCTACAGAGACTGCCTCCAGAAGCATCCCAGCACAAAGAACTTTCATACTCCTTGTGAAGGTCTTTGCTTTAGAGCCACCATCACCAAGTCTCCTGACAGATGAATACAGCCTGAAAAAAATTATTTATTGAAAGCAATTTGGACAAATATTGAAATTTGCTCAAAATTCCTTTCAGCAGTTCATTATTTGACCAGCTCCACAGACTGTCCCAATCCAGTAAATAACTCTTTCAACAGTTTTATCACAGCTCCGGAACACCTGCTTAGGAAAAATGATTTTTATTATTTGACAAGCACACCTGTCAAGGTGTATTTTGTCTCTGCCTTCAGTGGCACTACAAAAGCAGAGGAAAGAGGACACGGGGTGGCATCTCTAGAGGAGATTCAGGAAGGGCTATAAACCTTGTAAGGTAAACACCTGCATTCCTGGTGCAGAAGAGTTCTAGTTAAAATGAAAATTGATGTAGCATCCGCTAACCTTCTGCCATCACTCACACAGAGCAAAGGAACACAGTCAGTAATTCTCCACTCAAAGATGATGTGCTTGTGTTGCAAACTTACAGCCCATCCCCAGCCTGGAAGTGCATATCACCCCACACATCAGCCTGCAGGACTACTCAGGTTGTACAGACCTCCTAGGGCCTGAAAATAACATTCAGTCAGTCCTCACTTCTGCTGGGAGGTGCAGGATGAATCTGATTCTGCAGCCTTACCCTTTGTGTCATCACTTGTCACAGTGTGAGTAACATGCAGCCAACAAGACAGGACAGCTTTTTGAAACAGTCTTATAAGGCCAAGCAATTGCAAAAGCTGCAGGTGAATGAAGCATTTTCACCACTACTTCAAATAGTGAACTTTTCCTGGTGTCACAAGGAGATACTGCCAGGGAAAACAAGAGGAAAGGTTTCTACTATGGATAGCCGAGAACAACTATTCTATACTGTAGAGAAAAATTAAAGTCTAAATATAAAAACTGAAAGGAAACTTACTGGGTTGCATTGTTCTGTTCTTTTGCCCCTCCACCTTTACAATTTAAACATAAAGAATAGCTGGAAAGGCAGAGAGACATTTTTCTGGGTTGCTACTTCCTCTACCCCTCCTTGCAGGGAATCAGCAAAACAAACTACTGTGCCACCACACAGACTAAAGCACTCCTTTCTTGTACTTTCAGGTTCAGCCCTTTTTGCCTGAGGAATTCTCTTGGCTCGCGGGTTTGATGTCAGCCCTTGATTGTGTTTTGATGTTTCTGCAGATCTACGATTGAGTTCAATTCTCAGCAGCCAAAACAGACATTTGTCATCCTGTATGCATCAAATTTCCTGCGGCACACTGCCCACTTAATCATGCAGGCAAGGGGAGCTTTGACAAAGCAAGGGGCTGTCTGCAAGCCACCGTGATCCAGCATGTGTGGAGTCACTTGTAATTACCATTACTTAGAAGGATCACTCAAGGCTTCCCGGTGTTGCTGCACACCAGTTCAACCACTCCAGAGTGTCTGAGTAAATATTTGCACGCAACGAGGAGCTGTTGAGAGGGTTTTGTCTACAGACACAGCCCCCAGTGCATGAAATATTCAGCACATTAAATGTCTCCACTGATGCAGAGTGGTGGGTTTTCACTCTGATTTGATTAGCAGTGATGATTCTTTCATGAGGTGTGACTGTCCTTCCAGATTAGCATCAGCCCAGATTCCATGCAGCAGTCACGGAAAAAAGGAGATGGAAAAAGAGGAACCTGACACGTTACAAGGGTTACTGTGCAGAGTCTCCATCGGTTCTGAGATTCCTTGTTTAAAAGAAAATGCTGGAGCCTAAATCCTAATTTCATAAAAAGCATTGCTAAGTAGAACTCTAAATTTAAACACAAATGTGAAACACAAATTTCAAAATTAGTAGGAATTAACTAGGAAAAAACCAAAAACAATGCAAGTTTAACTGAAGGAATGTCTTAACAAATAAGATATCAACTCTTTACCCATAAAAAGCTGGAAGCATTTCACTGGGAGACATGCTCCCATATTAAGCATATTGATCATCTCCTAATGAACACTGTAGAACTTATTATTTATACTGATTTAAAATGTAGTTGCATCACTTCTAAAAATTTTTCACCTAAATACACCTCCTCACTACCCAAGCAATCGGCAGTTTTCAGTAACGATGTTGTGACATTGGTTGCATACTTTTAATATCTATCTATTTTAAACTATTCCCTTATGGTAACATTCCCATATCATTTCTATACAGTAGCAATGGAATGAATCTAATGGAAGCAAGCAAATTCTGCAGGAAAAAGCAGTTTACTGGACTGAGTAGTGTAGCTGGAACAGAGATAAAAAAGGGCTGGTACTCACAAAAGCTACTTTTGTTTGCCAATCCAATCAGCTGCCTTTACCAGCACAGTTTGGACACAGCTCTGACTTAAACAAATCGGATTTTGAAAATATTTGAAACTCTGCAGCAAGCATTCTGCCTTAATATGAAAGGCTGACTATGCATGTGCTTAAAAAGCAGAGCACCAACTTCCCCAGCTCAGTCTTGGTGTGTATGTCAGTACTGGCTGCACTGGGGACAAATGAAAAGTCTCTACACAAATTCACGGGCACAGCAAAGAGAAATTCCAAGGTCTATCAGACAGAATTTTCACAGTACATCAGCAGCTGCTATTTAGCAGAAGAGGATTCTGTAAGTGTCACTGAATAGGAAAACTCAGAGTAGCCAACAAGTTTCTGTTCTCTGTGCAGGCTTGTGTTAAAAAAACAAACAGAGAAGAATATCAGTTTCTGAAGATCCACATAAAACAGGTTTAGAAACAGGATGTCTCACAATCTGCTTCAAGCCGTTAGAAAAGTTTTAAAACAGTTGAAGGCTGGTTTGGAAGGCTTCAATCCCCATGAGCAAGTTCATCAGCATGGTACTAAAAAAGGACAGCCAAGGGTAGGGCACAGAGGAGCCCACCATGTTCCACCATGGAACTCCTTTTCCCTGTGCCACAGGCCCAAGACAACTCCAGTTTTCCATTTAGCTCCCACTTAAACCGAGGTGACAGGACGCTGCAAGTTGCACACACAAGAGATACTCTAACTTCCTAGGAGTCCAACTAGCAATTTTATTTTTCTAATTAGACCAGCAAGGATGATGAGGAAAATTGAACCACACAGGGCTAAATTAAGAAAATGACAGCAAACACCCAGTGCTTTGCTTAAAAGCATTTAAGAACACTGTCACTGGTGCACAGGAAACTCCAAGATGAAAAACCATAGTATTCCTTGTAATTTCCTAACTTCTAGTATTATGGATTATAGTTCCAGTATATGGATTATTGTTGCCTACATACAACAACTGATGAGAATCCTGTTATGCCCCCAAAAGAAAGAGTAAAGCTACATGCACTCACCCTCAGCCACATGCAGATTTCACTACACTCCATACATAAGGCGTCATTTAGTTCTCTCTGTATTTTCAGCCAATTCTTTCAGGTCAGATAAAGCACTGGGAGCCCTTGTTCGCCCTTTCCTCAATCTTCAGGACAGTGGAAATTGGGATAAGCGTACACTTTTCTGAGCACACCAGGCGAGGTTTGCTTGCCACAGTGGCAGAGTTCATGGAAACATGAAACCTTTTTAGAACAGGATCTTCACCCTTAACTACCTGAGGCATGATTTGAAGATGATTTTCTCTTTTACACGTTCAGGTAAGGAGAGTTAAAATTAAAACTGTGAATCAAATGTTTCTGCCAAGATGAAACCCACATTTATACACCCCACTTTTCTCTAAACTGGCACCTGCAATCTGTGGTATTTGCAGAGCAATTGGTAAAGCCATTCTCAGGGACAGCAGCTTACCTTGGAACAGATAAAATCCATAGCTACTCCATACAAACCAATACTTAGATATATCATCGTTCACACCAGCAGCTTCCCAAACCACAAAACAGCACTTGGTGTGCTCTGCAGAAATAGCTACAGAAATGCCAGCAACTTCAGGAATCACTAATGATGGCAAATTGCAGGCCTGGAAATTCTACAAGATGCCAGTTTTTCATATGCTGCTGAATCGCTGCTTTCTGGTAAGTGTGGCCCCTTGCACTGTCTCCAAAAAGCAACAGGCAAAGGAGAAAGTACTTAAAATTGCTGGAGCAGCAATTACGTAGGAGCAGCTTGGGCCACTGGAGTAGAAACACAAAAATGCTGTCTGGCAAAATGAATCAGAAAATGCAAATAGACTGTGTGAATCACTCAGGGAAAACTTCCCAAAGATTTTGCTGAAACACTGCAATCACTCTAATAGATTGTGTGACTATTGTTGACTTCATGATAAAAACTGCACCAATATTTGTAAGACTTTTGTCAACAATTTCCACCAAACCTGTACAATTTTTTAGCTCGGTGAGAAACGATGGAGCACCTGCCAAAACTTCTCATATCCCTCTTATTTCTTATGGTGCTTTGAAAATTCATTTATAACTGATAGGCTGGATTTTCGCTTTCTGTTGGGGCCCAAACCTCACCTTGAAGGGCTCTTTAATAAAAATGCAATGATAAAATGCTACTAAATAATTTCACTCCAACATTATGCAAGCTTCAACACAGTGTTAAAAAATATACACGTTGAATAGTGGGAGCCTATAGACTACAGAAATCTAAGACTCAATAAACCAGCAAGTTAATTCTTTGCATATGCAGGGGTACACATGAACTCAACAGCATTAAAAGATGCAACAGATAAAAGTGCATTTCCTGGAAAGCAATATCCAGATGCTAATGTACTTTAAAAAAACCAAAAAAACCAACACCAAAATTAACTGCAGCTGGAGCATCAGCTACATGCTGATTTTGACTAAGTTGCTTTTGCTGTTGCTATTTTATGTCAAGTCAAAAATCTGAACTAAATAATAATAATCTAATTATAATCAAATTAACAGGCACACTGGGTACATCACTTGTCCTTAAAGTACAAAGCAATCATTGTGTAACCCTCCCCAGCCATAAAGTACCCTTGAATTAAAAAAAAAAAAAAAAAAAAACAAAAAAACACCAAACCACCTTTTTAACAAATAACCCCAATGTAAACAATACTAATACCCTGACACAATTTGATTATTTGATTTTGAGAGTTGGTGTTTCAAACAGCAAAGACAAACAAGCTCATCTCTACTCTCAGTCTCTCTGGCAAGTTTAAAAATCTGACAGTCTCTTCTGTTTCTTTGTGAAATTTCTAACATTAATATTAAAAATTAATTCCATTGGTATGATATGAAAATGTCATGAACAGATTTAAAACTAATTTTTAAAAAATCTTTTAAAATATCTCAAATTAACTCTTTTAAAACAGCATCACTAGCTCTATAGTACATATCCATTAAAAAGTGTTTCCACTGGCATAAAGTTAAGAAGTGAAGTGCCAGCTTGGGGGATGAAAGAATTGAAAGCCAAAAACAGGATAAAAAATTGAGAGGAACAAAATAAAACATCAAAAAAACCCAAAAAACAAAGTAACCAACCCAAGCTCTGCTAGTACTATATAGCAGGAACTTCTCTGTTGGGCCAGCCCAACTTCTGAGGCTTTCTAAATCTTCATCATTAAAGCAGGCCTGAGAGAGAATTTTACTTAAATTTGTATTGAGCCATCATAGGCAAACTTTGCAAGTGGAGAAGTACAAAAGCAGTTTAAAAAAAAAAGAAAGGCATTTGTGTTTAAACCTTATGAAAAATAAAGGCTGAAAACTCAGATAATTTTTGGAACCCTCTGATCATGGAAGGTTGGATGTTTGCAAAATACCAGGCACCACGGGGCTGGCCTATTTCTCCAGTAATTTACAGCAAATTTAACCTCATCAGTATTCAGGACCAACTCTAATAGGGAGAAGAAATATGTCATAGAAACAGAAGAAGACGAGATAAAAGGAAAGCAGTGAGGAAGAAAAGCACATCATGTCTTAATTGAACCGAGGATGAGATAGGGACGGCTGATATGGCCTGGAGCGATGGGAAAACACTTCTGATGGTGCAGCGTGCACGCCGAGCGAGGGTGGAGACTCCCCAGTACCTGTCACTTTTCGAGGACAGCTTTAGCAGCACGCAAAGCACAGCAGCTGCTGAGCGCTTGGTAAAGCTGAATGAATAATTTGCCCCAAACAATACGTGTGACAAACTTAGCCTCCCTCTTTTCATCGTGTTCCTGGAATACCATGAATGGAATTGCATCATTCAGATGTAGCCAAATTTCTCCGCAGCGTTCCCCCTCGCAGAGCTCAGCTGCCGGTGTTCAGAGGGTTGCTGAGCTCTGTACAAAAAAGATAATCTGGTATTTTTCGCTTTCCTGACTGGATGAACAAATGTAACCTACTTCTGAAAACAGACATGCACAAGTATTTAAAAATTGATTTCCATGAGTAACTGGCTATGTGACATATTCAGTGAGGGGAAATAAAGGGGATGCAGTAAACATGAGTAGGACTCCCTGGCACACCAATAGTTAAGTTTACTCTAAAAATTTAACTACACCATAACCAACACACATTACCATATGCTGAAGGAAGATCTTTAATGTAAAATTCCCATTTTCTGGCTGTGCATGAAACCCAAAAATTAATAAAAGTTTAAGCAATTAAGTTGAAATGTTTAAGTTAAGATTTAAGGCTGCTTACATTCATTTCATTGTACAATACCAATCCAGATCCCACTAGCATTATTAAATTGTGTTATCTTTCTTGGTAAGACACTCAGTCATTTACAACTACCTAAAAAAAAGCTTCTCATTGTCCCCAGGATCTGCTTCTCACACAGCACAGCAATGAGAGCACAATTACTGAAATGAAGATGTTGGCAGCCATCCAGGTGCCAGTAAGAATACAGCGGGTATTACTCACCAGTTTCTTGTGTGCTGTTCTGGGCTGTAATCTGCCAGCTCTAAAAACAGAAAATTCCCAGCAGTGCTTGTTCCCTCCTTTTGATGCCAGATTCTTTTGTAAAACGCTGTCACCTTAGCTTAGCAGGAGCATTATTTATTTTTTAATTCCCTGTTGGTATTTATTTTTCCTATTCTCTGAGATGGCTGCCCTACCCCAAGAGCCTAAAACACAGCAAATGAGCACCCAGAATTGCTGCCACCTGGAATTTAGCTGAGTGCAAACATGGCCTAAGAGCCCATCTCTGGCGTTTCTTGACCTGGGGGTGATGTGCAGCCTTTCAAAGCCAAATCTGAGCAATAACTTCAGAAAAAAACATTCTAGGCATTAGAATACTATTACATTGGATGATGATTTGACTGCAGGTATCAGTTTTGCACTCCCCAAGCCCAGAACAGCGAGGCAAAATGCAGACGGGTTTTGGAGAAGCTGGCAGGGATCAGCCAAAGGCAAATCCATCAGGGGAGGGCAAATGGAATAAGCATTCTGGGTTTAATTTCACGTGCCTGGTTACATTTCCTGTTCAGTTCCTGAACACTGGGTCACCCTTAGCAGAAACACTTCCATTCCTTTGTAGCCTCTCTTCTGTAAGGACATGCTTGGTCACTTGCCTTAAACATTGTGCATTTCAAAGGGATTTTGGAATAACACTAGCTGGTGCAAGCAAGAAACATTTTTGTGATCTGGAAAAAAGCTGTGCTGGCAAAACCAGGCCATTTTTAGTGCTGAATGTTCTCTTTCCTAGGGCACCAAGATCATCTGTTACATGAAATATCAAACCTGGGGAAAAAAGGGTCGTATGACGAACAGGTTTTTCTCCATCCACAGTTTCATCACGGAGATCACTTCTCTGGTTTATTGAATTCCTAAGTCCAGGAGGCTTGGAATACTGCAGCCGTGGAGGCTGCAGTAACACCTCTGCACTCCCAGTAACAATAATTTTCTGCTCATCGGGACACTGACATATACCCAGAAACTGTCTCTTTAAAAAGCTGTTACTTTGCAACGATGTGAAACATATTTAAAATATGATTTGCTTTTTTCCCTTGACTGTGTATGGAATACAGTGGGAAAGTGACCACACTATTGATGTTTGGTCTCTTTAGAAGCACCAGATCCTCCCTCTTCTCCCACATTACTTTTCAATTCCATGTATGCATAAATACAGATAATTCCTTAACTTTTCAGATTACACGGTAACTTTCAAATTGTCACAAACTTTAAGGAAAATAGTTTTTAATAGTACAACCTCTAAAAAACACCAAACTGACACTAGATAAATACTCTTAAATAAACCAGCAGTAAAGTGCCTTCTGTTGTGGTAACTTCTTGTCCTCCAGAATTTATACAAATATTTACTCCAGTGTTTTGCACATCTTCAATAAACATGTTGTACACAAGCAGAATATAAGGGAGGTTATGCTATGGCCATGAACCTCACATTAAAGAGAGCTCAATACAAACTCCAGGAATTCTGGAGGGGCAGGCTCTGTAAATCACAGTACCTGATCAGCTCCAGACTCAAATCTATTTTTCTCTCTCTTCATTTTTTTTTTCTTTTTTTCTTTTTTTGGTAGCATCAGTTACACTTTGCAGTGGCACTCCAGTGCTGACCAGGAAAGTGGAGAGAGACCAGCTCAAGCGCTGGGGTGAAACCTCAGAGACCATTCCTTAGTTTCTCTTCAGAGCCTGGGTCATCTGGCACAACCCCTCAGCAAAGCTCCCCTCCTCGCCCTGCTCATTATTGGAACCATGGAATCAATGAGATTGGAAAAAGCCTCTGAGGTCATTGAGTCCAACCCGTGAGTGAACACCATCATGTCAACTAGACCACAGCCCTGACTGCCATGCTCAGGCTTTCCTTAAAAACCTTCAGGGATGGGGACTCAACCATCAGCCTGGGTAGCCCATCCCAATGTCTCATCACCCTTTCTGTGAAGGAATTCCTCCAAGTGTCCAACCTGAACCTCCCCTGGTGCAGCTTGAGGCAGTGTTCTCTTACCCTGTTGTTGGTTCCCTGAGAGAAGAGGCCAAATCCCACCTGGCTCCTTCACATGGTTGTAAAGAGTGAGAAGGTTGTCCCTTGAGCCTGCTTTTCTCCAGGCTGAACACTCCCAGCTCCCTCATAGGACTTGTGCTCCTGACCCTTCCCCAGCTCTGTTGTCCACGTCTAGTCACACTCCAGCCCCTCATTGTCCTTGCTGAACTGAGGGACCCAGAACTGGACACAGCACTTGAGGTGTCCCTCAGCAGTGCTGAGTACAGGATAAGTTCCTGAGACACAAGGTCTGTTCCTAAAACTTCACCCCAATGCATTACAAGCGGCAGCACAAAACCAGGTCACTGCTGCACATCCTAAAGCATCAAGGGATGCTCAGAAGCCACAGCCATCCCCCAGGACAAGCTGGGGACAGGCTCCTGCCTCTTCCGCTGGGTGCACCCACCTCCAGAAGAGCACTNGGCCCGCCCGGCCGCGGGGCGATTGGAGCGGCGCTGCCCCAGGCGTTGGAGATGATACGAAATTTAATTTTTTTTATGTGACTTTAGTCAGTTTTCACAGAATCGCAGAATGAAGTAGGTTGGAAAAGACCTTCGAGATCATCAAATCCAACCTGTGTTAGCCTTTGCCCCGGGGGAAGGGAATTGAAGTTCCTCTCCAGGGCATGGTTCCACCAGGTGAGGCCTGATGACCTCAACATCGCAACCAACTGGGAGTAGCACAGAACATACAAAAAAGATAATGACCATCAACTCCAAACCATCATCACCCCTGGCACGGTCGGAGACACCTGGTTTGGGAAAGGAGAGATAAGAGTGAAGACCTAATTAGCACCAGAGGCAAAGAAATCCGTATCCAATAGGAAACCAAATACTAAGAACTGCACAGCTTGGGACCGGTGAACATTGAACCAATGAATTTCTATGGGGTTTGACTGTATAAAGTTTGCAAAAAATCTAGTAAAATTCATGTGTGATGGAATGATTTTCTCTGCTCTGTGTGGATGAAATTATTTCTCTTGCACATCTTGGCCAGAGCAACGTCCTGGCCAGAGTAAAGTAATGCCTTGATTCTCTAACACTAAAAATGTTGTTGGAG
>WEIT01037737.1:10424-41344 GCA_013389985.1 Dryoscopus gambensis
GGTGGGGTAGAGAACCATCTCCTTGTCTCTCCACCCTTCCATCCTGCAAAAGCTGACTCAGTCCATTCCCTTCCACCTCTCTCTCTCTCTCTGGGCTCCGGCCTACCTCTCATCCTCAGGCCGCATGGCTTCAGGCCTCATGGCTTCAGGCCTCATGGCTTCCCCCTCCCCCTCCCCCAGCCAAGCCCAGGCCCAGGCCCAGGCTGGGTGGGGGAGGAGATGTGCTCCCTTCACTGACCAGAACGCAAAAGGAAGTTCCTCTGGGCTTCTCTCCTTTATCTCCCTATGTTCTCAGAGGTGACAAATCTCCTTAGTGGCCACACCAGATGTCAATACTCACTTCTGACCCATGATTGGTTTGACGATACCTTCCTTAAAAAACTCCCTTCCTGTCAAACCAGGACACTCGTCAAAGCAAGGCATGTTGCAGTGTGCAAGATGGGCTACTGAAATGACAAGAGGTAAAATTTCTGCAGGGATGGCTGGATTATAGGACAGCTGAGTGGGTGTATAAGTCACCAAGTTCAGCCCTGCAAAGCTGAGGACAAAGCTAGTATGCTTCAATGCCAAAAGAAATGGATGAGGTAAGGCACAGAGCAAAGAAGGCAGGAAGGTTCACTCCTTTGACACTGAGAAAGCAAAGGAGAAAGTAAACACTTTAGAGAGTTAGGAAAGAAAGAGACAAAACAGAGGAAGATCAGCCTCAGAAGGGGGTTGTGCAGATAGAAGTATCTGAAAAATATGTGTGGGAGATGAATGGGACAATGCAGTTTACAGAAAGGTAGAGAACTGGAGGGGACGTGAAAGTTGGATTAGAAACATCATGTTTAAGGTCACAAAGGCAAGGACAAGGAAATTCAAAGGGAATCTGACAGAGCAATGCAAACAGAAAGGCAGTGTGTTCTGCATGGCAGAGGAAAAGGGGCAGTTTTAGTATGTCCCAGGAAGTGAGCTGGTGCTCAAGGGAGAGAGGCAGAAGAGGTTACAGCAATCAACACTAAGGAAGGCTAAGGCATGAACAAAGGGTCTCAGTGTTGAGAGAGAGAAGAGATGGATTTTCTATACCTGGTAGAGGAAGACACATGTTGGGGAGAATACAAGGGAGAAAATAAGTAGCCATATTTCACAAGTACATGACCGGGAGGACTTTTTCATCATTTGGAGTGATAAAAAGACTGAAGTGAAGAGAATTCAAAGGAAAAGACAAGCAGCTTTTTAACACTATTCAGCCTGAGTTGTGAGCACTTGTTGATGGAGAATTGCACAGACAGTGGGAGACAGGTCAGAGTACAGTATGTCTAGAAGTTGCTTTAGGTGGTTGAACCTGGATATGGCAGTGCGATCATCTACAAAGCAGACATCAAGGACAAAGCCCTTTGAGATCCACCGTACTCATGAGGATGGGGTGCTGGCAGACAGAACACTGTGTGTGATACAAAGTTGGAAGACGAAAGCCGAGTAAGTGACTGCGCTACAAAAAAAGGGAGCACCAGGAGAGTCCTGCCATTTTCTACAAAGAAGCTGATTGAGGCACTGCACTGTCCATAAAACACAGAGGGCACTTTAAAGAGGGCTTGAGTTAGAACAAGAGACGAGAAGAATCAAACAGTAACTGACTATACAATCAGTTCAGAAGCAAAAGGTAGGGGCAAATCAATGCATGGGGTGCCTATTTAGCCTCAAGCACAGCCCCATGGTTCATGTGAATCTATGCTGGCAAACTCAGGGAGTCAGAAGACTGAGTTTGGGGGAAAGAAGCAGCATGTTAAACATGAGTAGTCCATGACTGGGGAGTCCTACACTCTCTTAATGGGACAGCTAGGCAGCTATACAGCCTGAGTTAGTCACAGAGCCACTGAGCAAGGGACTGCAAGTTGTCCTGAGGTCAAGGGTAAACCTGCCAGCTGCTCTGTTTCTCTCCTCTGATGAATATTAATCAGGAATTCACCTGCTATTCATGAGAACCCTCTGGATACTGCTGGACTCTGGTGAACAAAACCACTGCCTTAATTTTTCGTATAGGATATGTCTGTCCTTGTGGAGTACAGCAGTGCAGTACCATTGCAATTCTTCTTCTCTGCTACTGCCACTTAGGCAAAACGTAGGATGAAGGGAGTGGCACGCAATCTCCCAGCACCTCCTCATCATCCCTTGCAATGAGTTAACCCCAGAATACTGGAGCAGGATTCAAGTGTCCCTCAGAAGTCCCCAAAGCGGTATGGCAAGAAGGGCTCCTCAGAGCAGGGCTGATGAATGCCGAGGCTGGTGTGCTCACAGGTCTGAGCAGTGTTGCTGAAGGCAAAGCAAGGCTGATAGCCAGTGCTTTTACCTTTCCCTGGCCTTTAAACTGAGCCAAATGGAGGCCACACAGGAGGACAAAGGACAGGAGGGCGGATGGGAGAGAGAAGGTGAGCATGGTGTAGGAGGAGAGAGCCCGACCATCCCTCCGTCATAGCAGGTGGGAGTTTCAGGGAGTCCAGCAGACAGGCAGTGAGCTCTGCGTTGAGTGTAAATTCACAGGAGGCAGGCGGGGCACCAGGGCTGTGATCCTGACCTTGGGACAAGGCAATCTGCTTTTTAACTGGCACAACTGTAATCCAGTCTGTGAACAGATGGTACGGAAAGGAAAATATACAGGATACAAACATAGGCTTCAAAAAATCTGCTCCGAACCCAGCCAACCTTCAGCAGGAAGGTGGTTAAAGAGCAAAAAAGTAAGGAAAATCCTCTGATCAGCATGATTGGTGAAGCTGGATGCCAGAGACTTGGTCCCGAAGGGCTCAATGGCTTGGCGTTCTTCAGCTGAAATTCAGAAGCCATCTCTCAGTCAGTCACTGTTTCTAAGGGATGACAAACAGGAGAGTTGTTTGCTATTCTGGCCAATCCTCAGTTCCTGTACTGGTATCCTGAAAACTTTCACTCACACTGTTGTTTCCTGTCCTAAGGCACTGTCAGTAGCCTTTTGCTGCAACAGGTCCACACACAAAGACATCAAATAGCAGGGAAGTGACATGAACTCTTAGTGTGCACAATGAAATTTGAAAGGTACCAGTATACTCTAAGCACCAACAGACCTGAGAAATTCTGAGCTCAAACACTCAGAAATGTCCCAGAAAAGTTCAGACCTGGCACTGAATTTTGCTGTGAACTCGCTAGGGGGTGAATTCACACAAACCTTTGGTTGCTGCCTTCTCACTGGCTCAGTGGTATAAATCTATGCTGTCCAGGGTCACTGCACTTGGTATCCCTGCTTACTGGCCTGGGTCATGGATCCACTGGTCATTAGATTGAGACAAAATTGCTGTAACTCAAACTGCTTCATGGATTCATGGGTTTGGCTCAGACTTCAATCCTGGAATCCATAGTTTCAACAGTCTGAAATGTACTTTGGAAACACATAGTGAAGTAACAAAAGACGAATGTGAACTACTGTAGTTGCTGGTATTAAAACATTGATACTGGTATGTATTTGGGGACCATTATCAAGTACCAAAACAAGTACTCAGCAGGAAATTTATAAAATCCACCTACTAAAAACAGTTTGTACGTCATCAGTACCCAGCAGCAGTGTGATAAGTGAAGCCTCAAAACCACAATTCTTTAAAACACTAAACATGCTGCTAATGAGTTTACCTGGTGTCCTTCCACATCCAGTGCAGAGAGTCATCCTTGCTGAAATGCCTGAAAGTTCATGCTGACAGATCATGGGCTCTTAAGTAAGGTATGGTTTTTTCTAGCTTTCCGAATTTCTGATGCATTCCATTACTTAGAAGAGGCTTGGTTTTCAATCATGACAATTCACTCCCTGCCCTCATCTCCAATTGCACCTCCACTAGAAGTAGCATCGCTCAAAGTACAGAGACATGTTTGAAAGAGAAGACTTTGCTTTTCTGCCTTTCTTTTGTTACAGTAATCTTCACTAACATGCAGGCCCATGAATGAGCCTTTCTTTGAAACAGAGAAGCCCTGCTCCCTCCATATTACCGTGGGGGAAACAAAAGCAGGGAGAAAACACACGGCCGTTTAACCGGGAACTTGGAGGACAGCACTGATATTTAATTGCTGTCCAGCAAACCTGTGGATGCCCCATCCCTGGAAATGTTCAGTGCCAGACTGGATGAAGCTTTGAGCAACCTGGTCTAGTGGAAGGGGTCCTCACCCATGGCAGGGGCTTTGGAACTAGATGTTCTTTAAGGTCCCCTCCAATCCAATTCATTTAATGATGACCCAGTAAGTCCTCTGAACTCAGAACTGAATGCAAGCCCTGGCAGGAACAAAAGCCGACCTGTCTGCTCAGAGAGCTCTGTCTCCATACTGTGCTCTAGACACAGCAGAGTGGGTGCTACCATCTCAGACTGGGAAACAAAGCAGAATTTGCATCTCCCCTAAAGGAAAAATGCAAGGGGATATGAATGCTTAGGAACAATAATGACACAAGTGAGGGGAGGGATGCGGTATGCTTGAACACAATCCTGCCAATGCTGCTCTCCTACCCTGGAGCACCCCCCTCTCCCAGCCCTGAGTTTCCCAAACCCAGCTCTGCCAAAACCCCTTGTTGCTGCCCTGCAGCTCCTGGACACACCAGTCATGCATTGCCACCAGAAAGCTCTGCCAGCAGAAGACTGGGCAGTGCTCTGACAGTGTTTCCTCATGAAAAATGACACTTCCAAAACAAATGTTTCAGCTTAATGGATGTTAGGCTGCTGTAATTTTAAGCCATTAAACTTGCAACTCTGACAAACACTCTCAGTCTGTTCTTTCTAATTACCAGGACCAAGCAGATTTAGACAGCGGAAATACAACAGGCTCTCACATTTCTTTACTATAGCCTGACTTCTTGTTATTTTCGCTTTCCTCACTCCACTCTCGCCCTTGCTCTGCTTATTTATTGCACTAGTGGTGTTGTTATGCCTTGCAAATCCTTTTGCACAGCAACATCCCCTCTCAGCCAGAGTTTTCACAGAGAAATTCTTCCCCCATTCCTCATTGTTTCCCTGCTCATTAGCTTTGCTAAGCCCTTTTGGCTGTGAATGTACAGCGGCATTCACGCTGACTGACAGTGACCGAGCAAGAGGACATTGACATTACTGCCTGTCAACTTGCTGGAATCTGCTGTTATCCAGTGGTCTGTCTGTCTTAATTCCCTCTGACTTTATTGCAGCCCTTTTATTGATTTGAGTCTCTCCTCCATATCTGTACTTCCTTTCACTCTTTTATTTTCTTCTCTCCATCCCTCACCGCGCTTGAACCTCATCCTCCAAACCCTCTGAAAATACCCCTAGAAGAAGCTGTTGTTTGACAATCGGCTCTGCTGGTGAGTTGATGGAAAAGCCTATGCACTGGAAGACTGTTGGAGCAAAGACCTTCACCCATCCTCCCTGCAGAGTGCCCACCTCCACGGGATCACACGAGACCCCTCCCCAAAACACAGAAGTGGACAGACCACTGATATCAACGCATTGAGTTGTGTGTGGTAACAAACAACAACATGGCAATGATCAGGGGAGAACAGTCCGTGACAATAAAAGATGTACAATTCACCACTAGGCTATTCTGTTTTTCTGCCCCACTTACTCCTCATTCTCTCTCATTTCCAACGTGCTTTGTATTTTAGTATCTTTCTTCTTTTTTTCTTTTCTTCATCCTCTTTCTTGTCCTCTTGCTTTGTTCTCTTGCCCTTGGAATCTACCTTTCTCCCCCTTGGCCAAGCATACATTGAATATCAATGTCAAAAAATAAAATAAAGACCTCAAGGGTTATGAATTATCTGTCCTATTTTAATAATTAAAGATGAATACACAGGGCCAAGGCAGCTTAGGCATTTCTCTGAACAATCACATTATATCAGAAATGTCTTGCATTGCCCCTAGTGAAATACATCAAAGAAACTCCCACCCCCGTATATACAGCAGTTGTCCTAGTCCTGCCCTGAGACCATTTGGCAGCTAGTCAACCTGAGTTTGATTGGGGACTATATATTTAGTTTCAATGGATAGGATTTGATGGGTTTTGATAATTTGCAACTTCCAGCTGAAGAAAAGCAGCTTATTATTAAATGCAAATAAAATGAAGTCCAGCTGTCTGGATGCAGATAGCAATTACAAAAAGCCCATGAGGCCCTCTGGACATCTTAACTTGTCCAGAGAACACGGTCTGAGAGACCAAAACCCGTGCTTCAGATGAGCTGCAGCCAGCAGTATCTCAAAAGAGTGACACAGGTGACTTCAGAAAGCACAGACAAAAAAAGAAGAGAGGACTGGGAGAACTGGGAGATAGAGAGAATAGAATGGCAAAAGGTTTGTAACTTTAAGAAAAGGGCTGTCTAGTTTTTAAGAGCATCCCAATTTATTTGACAGCAAGCAGCATGCCCTGCTCCACAGAATGACTGGGTTAAATCAGAGAAGGAGGAGAGTGCAGGACTTGCTGCCTCCAGCTTCTCAAAGTGTGAGTGTATCAGGAAGAAAGGAAGGAAAAGACTAATAATGAACTTTCACTCCTTTAGGGAAGAGAGAGAAGCAGTGACTACATGCTCTGGCAGGAGCAGAAGTAGTTTCAGGAAAAAAAAAGAAATACAAAAGTAAGAAGAAATACTCCTTCTAACCCCTCAATTACACATGGACCAGCCAGAATCTATCTGTACCCACAGAGAGGGCCACAGGAGACCTTCAAAACTCTGCTCTTTGGCTGGAGATAAATGCCACGTGTCCCAGTGGCGCTGCACAATGTTGTATCTAATAACCTGACAGTAAGGGCTACAGGCTGCAACCTGTACTGAAACGAACTGAGTCTAAAGCAAAGGTAGTGGTGTGCTCCTTTTTCTTAATCCCTGCCTCCAGAAAGGCATTCATTTGCCTCCTGCAAAACTCATGCTAACCCAGCAGCAGAGCCTGTGACACAGACTTTAAGCCAGGCCTCATGGACTGCTTGGGAAAGCATGAGGGGATGCAAGTCATGCTCAGCTTCCCCCTTGCTACCTCTGTCTCCCTCTGTGACATTGGATCAGAAGCCATTTCTGCACCTTTTTGTTACGTGACATGTAAGAAGAAGAGGAATGGTTATGTTTCACTAGCATTGCCAGAGGTGAGAATACTTTGGATGTGAAATTCAGTTCATGCTGAGCAAGGGAGACTTTCATTTTGCCCTAACTCCAACAGCTTTGTTACCAAGCCCTGATGCTGGATTTGTGTTAGCTTTTCTTGTGTCATTATTTTTTAGAGGAGAAGCAGCAGATCAGGCATCTGACTTGTTTGGTTTAATTCATCCAAATATCTTAAATGTGTGCAATGATCTGGGTCATTTCCTTCTCAGTCCAAACAAGCTTTATCCATTATTTCCTTCTGATTACACAAACCAAAAGCAGGACTGAAACTGCCCTGATCTTCAAAGCCTCATATTTGAACCTGCCTCACAAGCTGTTCCCTCAACTCCATGCAGAGGAGTTCAAGGAAAGAAGCCCTTGCACCTTCTTCTGTTTCTCTGTCACTCCCAGCAGAAGGCAGTCGAAAAGTAGGGCACGGAGCAGTAGGACCCCAGGGCAGTGGGTGAGGTCGTCCGGGCCCAGCAACAACTTTCCCACTGCCCGATCCTCCACCTGTGTGGCTGTGGTGCCTCTCGCCCCCCTCCTGACAGACTCAGCGGTGACAGACTCCTGACAGCCACGTGTCCCACCCACTGCACCTTCCCATCCAAGCAGGGCTGCTGGGGTAATGGAGTGTTTGTGCATGCCTCTGGTTCAGCAGACCCCATCCCTAGGACTGATGAAGGAGAAAAAAGAAGTTTTCATGGGGTGACATAGAACAAATGAATTTTTCTTCAATAAATCATTTTAGAAGACTATTGACTTTAGGACCTTTGAATGCATCGACCCATTCATAAAAATCTCATCTTCTCTGGTACCTTGTACACTTTCCTTCCTTTCCCCTGTCACAACCACTACACTTCATTTTCTTTTCCTTTCTTTTGCTGTTTCCTTTCTCGCCTTTTTTTTTTCCATTTTGACCTCGTAATCCTATCTTAACCTTCTAATCCTCTCTGCAGTTCCCTCTTCTTCCCTGATCTCAGCTCCATATCATTCACAGGCTGCCACACTGACAGGAGAGAAAGAACAGCAGATATTTACTGAAGTATTACCATAAAGATTAAAGCCAGCAAATACCACAACTCGCTCCTTCCCTCCAGCCCTTGGCCTGATGAAAACACTCTGCACTCTTTCCCTTTTCTTGGAAACAAAATGACAAAGCCCTATAATCTCCAAGGTGAAAGAAAAAAGAAGGCCCAAAAGTGATTAAAAGAATAGAAAAGCTAGCAGAAAGGGAAATAGAAGTGGGAATAATATTATTTAGCACTTCTATAGGACCTGACTGATGATATTATGTTGACCTGCAGTATCTTGTACTTTCAATGTACCCCCTTTCCATCTGTATTCACCTCTTATCCCCAATGCTTGGAGCATAAGCCCCCAGAAGGAGGATTCTCCTTTTTGTTCTCTGTGTGCTCAGGATCCAGCAAAAAGATGGGATACAGATGCACAGTCCTGGCTCGCATGGCCACAGCAGGAATAAGCAGAGCTCAAGGCACTTCACAAGGGATATTGCTATTGCCAACCTCAGGCTGCCAGGGGCACAACAAAAGCCCAGCAAGATGGGGTGACTCATGCATGGTTAGGGAAGGGGCACTACCCGGAGGAAAACTTGGACAACCTGAGTGCTGCCTGTCCCTCAGCCTAGTTACAGCCAGGACATCAACACAAGAGGATGAGGGGAGACCACCAGAATGAGAGAGGGAAAGTAAATGAGGAGGTTGGATAAATGAGAAGAGAGAAATTAAAAATGAATGAGAATTAAGAGATTAATTAAAAAAAGGTAAAAAGTAAAAAAAAAAGTAAAGCCAAAGAAAATTGAGGATGAAAGGAAAAATAAAAAAGGAAAGAGAAGCAAAAAGTAGAAAAGAAGGAGCTGAGCTACATAGGGCCAGAGAGTGAGGAAGAACTTCTCCAGAACATGGCAACAGACTGCTTGGAGCAGGAGGAGGAAAAGATTTTTGTGAGAGCAGGAATGCAACGCATTGTCCTCTTCGAGGCTCAGCCTTTTCAAAATATAACTGGAACACTGTGGCACTATAAACCGGGTAACTATGTCCAGGCAGGACAGACGTATGCATGAAGATCAGACCTCTCCCTCACCCTGACATGTTCATCTTCCACTTGTTCCCCATCCATCCAGACTTGTGTGCAGAGACCAGGGGTACCATGCTGTGGTCCCAAGAGGTACCATGCACGAGGTACCATGCAATAAACCACGCACAAGATTTATTGGCAGAACAAATGCACATGAGTCCTGCTATGCACAGAGCTTTATTAAAGAGGTAAAATTACAAGAACTGCAGAGAAGATAAACCTGCATGCAGAAGCTCAGCTCTGACCAACTCACAGCAACCGGTCCTGACCAGTTTGGAAAAAGTCTTTTCTGTGCAACAACAAAGAAGCAAACCCCACTTAAAAAAACAACCAGCCAAACATCAACAAACAAAACCAAAATCCCAAACCCAACCACCTATCTTTTCCACAGATCTAGCCAATTCAAACAATTAGAAAGAGGAGCTTGACATAATTATAACTTTGTCTTCCTTCACATGTAAAGCTCACAATGGTGTTATTGCTGCTGGACTCCTCTGTCCAAAGAAAGGGGCTATTTATTCATTGCAGATAAAGCTGATGAGTAAACAGGTGCATGTCACCCTCTCACTATGCAGTGAGAATCATGCACTTGCCCAGACTGCTTCCATCAAAAGATCCCAAAGCACTTGATGAATAGTCCATTAAAGCCTGGCAGCACCTTTGGGAGATGGAGAAGGAACAATGAACGATCACTTCAGTCATCACACAAGGGCATCTCCCTTCAGACATGAAAAGCAGAGCTTGTTAGCAGTGCACAGATGCACTGTAGGACAGTTTAAGGAAACAAGAATACCTCTTGCAGTTAAAAGTACAGAGGCAATTAAGTAGCTAACCTAAAGTGAAATTTGGCTGGAAGACAATAAAGCGACCCTACTTTTACCAAGCATTACTTAACACCTCTCATTAACAGAGGTCAAAGCACTTTTTGAAGGTGACAGGTATTTTTATCCCTATTATATAGTAGATAAGGAAAGGGAAAACAAGAAAGGGTGAACTGGTGTGCCAAAGTCCGCACACAGTAAGAAGCAGAGTAGAGAACAAATCCTGGGTTTTCCAGGCTTGCTACCCTATCTGGTAAGCCATCTCCCACATTATCTCTGTGCTCACTGCGTCTGGACACATCTGCATTTAAAACTTTTTACTGATGAGGTGAGACTCCATGCATCCAGCTAGCCAATAACCACTCTAGGTTACAAGTCCACAGATCAAGCTTTCAGTGTGTTCTCACTGCAAACCGCAGACTGCCCCAGCAATCATCACCTTCCTCTGTGTCACAAGGCAGAGTATACGCTTAACAAATGTCTGTGACCACCACACCAGCACTTCCACCTGCAAATATCTTGGCTGAAGACTACTGTAAAGAGCAGAACCTGACCCAAGCACTGCTCAGGCTCTGCTCTGCAGGATGCTCCAACACAAACTGCTCAGAGGCAGCAGCACAAACCAGCTTCCTCAGCTTATAATGCTTTGCTTTCTGGGAACACGGTGGGAGCACTGCTAGGAGGACCTGTCATCCTCCTAGGGATGCACTGCTTTCCCAGAGATGAGGAGGATCCCAACTGGTTTTGTGTTTCAATGGCAGTGGCACAGAAGGGATCCTGCTACAGAAGTCTCTTTTGGACAAAGCTGGAGTGTACTTGGGAGTCATCAAAATTTGTTGGCCCATTATGTCCATGCAAGACAGTCAGATAAAAAAGGACTGCTTGACAGAGCTGCACTTTGTGTCAGACAGACTTGGCTGGGCAGGTTCCAAGGTGCTTCTCCTCCCTACTGTTTAATTACTGTGAACAGAGGTTTTAACAGAGAGAGATGCTATTTGAGACAAGGCTGGTTAGAGAGATAGCCAGGTCCTTGGAGTTAGTAATTAATTACCAGGCATTCTCAGTCTTACGACATTAACTGCTTACCCTTTTAAATAGTAGTAAATTGGAGATACGTGTCTAATTAGAGTTGTAAAATGCTTTAGAGGATTGAACAGAGAGAGAGAGGACTTACAGAGATGGAGTGGGAGGCAAAGTGCTCTCTGGGAGGAAAGGAGATGTGGGAAGGAGATGATATGAAAGGCTGTTATAGTTTGTAATGTACCAAGGTCCTGCTTATCTGAAGGGACTTCCAGCTCTGCCAGGCTCCACAGGGGCATGCCCTGAGAAGAGGGGAAGCAGGTAGAGTACTGGATGTGCACAGGGTTGATTTTTTCCTAGAAGGTCACAGACAGACCTTGAACTCTGCCACTACTATCAAGTTAGCAGTTATTGTATTTCACATCCTAGGAGCAGGCACATCCCCATCCAGTCCAAAGATTTTGGGAAGTATATACCAATAGGCTGTCCTAAACACATACTATCTTGGTATTACTTTTAGGAGATCAAAAACTCTAGGGGCTTTTACTAAAGAGACAGGTCTGGATTTACTGTTCTTCAGAAACACATACTTAGAATACTAATTTCCTCCCCCTGCCCCTTAATTTAAATAGGGGAAAAATTATAGAAAATAAGCTATTCACTGCTGGATTTCTGTTGAGTATCATGTGATCTCAGTCTCTGCTACCAGCAACTTATTAGAGTGTATTTTAGGTCAAAACCACACCAAGCAGTTGCCCTGTATTTCGTGCAAATGCTTTTCACTTGCACATTTGTACTCTCCAGCGGGCTCTCCTGGGAACTGAGGTCAGTCACATGGTTTAAGAAGTTTGTTACAAAGCAGAAGGACTTCTTGTTTCATAGGAAATAACATAGCTCAAATAAAGTACAACTGAAATAACCATAGTAGTCTAGTATGCAGTCCAGTAACAGGCAGGTCCAAAAGAGTTTGCTCTAAGGCAGCATGTATTAAACATTCCTCCTTTTCTAGCTCTGATTTTTAAAGCTACATCCCCACTCACCAGCATCCATGCCCATTTCTTCCCACCTGAATACTTTTCCCCCTACTTCCTCACCTGTAAAAAACAATCTAATGACCTTTGAAAGATGCTGAAGAGAGTTTTATTCCAACGGTGTGCAGACTGGCAGAGTTCTGGGGATGTTTCGTGCTTTGCTGCAGCCAGGGGGACTGGTTTCACAATGGTTTTTTGCCAGATGGCTTTGAGTTGCCTCTACTCAAAGACACTACTTCGTATCTTCTATCTTCATGGGACTAAATATTGGAGACAGCAGGTTTCTTGGGCAAAATCTTTTGTATGATAAGATTCGAAACAAAAAAATGAGTTACAATCAAAGCTTGACACTTTTCAAAGGCATGGAGTGCAATGACTTTGTCTGAGTGTCTGAATTCTGATTAGTTTAACTACAATCTGCCTTCCAAAACAGTCCCTGCAGTTCAAACTGGATGCTTTCTTCTTCTTTGCTTGTCTTGAACCTGCTGTCATTTGCCTTTCAATACTTACAGGATTCCACCTCAGAAGTGACTGTGCTTGACTGATGAGCAGAGCACAGCAACCTCTCCACAGGAGGATTCTTACACCATTACCAGAGGTGACACCTCACCTCAAAGATTCCAGGGAAGGCAATAAGACTGCTTAGAGAAACAGTTAATTTTAAGGAGAGGAAAAAAAAAAAAAAAAAGGAGCGCTCTATAAAACAAGAGCTCAAGTGAGCAGTGCATCGACTCAGTTTACAAGCAAGTGAGAAAAAGGCATTCTGCTGGGCTGCACCCTGTCTTAAGCAGCAGCCCCAACCAAGCACACAATGTCAGGGGATGCACGTTCTGGAAGGAATTATCTGAGTTACCTCGCTGGCTTCTAAATTAACTACAGTAATTCAGAAATTAAGATTAATGCATGGCAAACTCATAAAAGTCCGCTGTTAAGAATGGACAAGAACCCAAACACAACGAATGGATGCACTGAGACAAAGAGAAAAAACGAGGCTAAGTGCAATACAATGTCCCATATCAGGTCATCCTATCTGCAAAAGATGCAATAGAAATAAAAAGGGTTCAGGGACAAGTGACAGCAATGAGTTAGAGACCTCACAAAATATTTGTAAGAGGAGAGATTGAAAACACTGCAGCTTTTTGCTTCAAAGAGGAAACAAATCAGGCTGGATAGTGTAGGATATATAAAATAATGAATACAGCAAAGGCTAACACACTGATGAAGGTAGGGAGCATCCCATACAACAAACACTACCCATGTAAGGCTGGATAGGATTTGCTGCTTTCCTACTAAGTGCAATAATGTGTGTAATTCACTGCCACAAGGCCTAATGCTATCCCTAAAAGCAGTACGTTACAGTTTTGTGAACTGCAAGGATATCAGTGGTCACTTTATACATGATGTATACACACCTGCTCAAGACCCCTTCTCCACAACACCAATGATATCAGTCCTCTTGCTTCACACTACAAGCAGGAAACAATCTGTCCAGGACACAGAAATTTCTCCTATCAGCAAGTTAGTTCTATGATTCTGCATATTTGCCCACTTAGGAGGTTTTTGTATTTTCTTATATAATGCAAATTTAAAAATGCAAGATACTGATGTAAAAGGGTTCTGCTATCATCTGCTGTTTCTTAAATTCTTCTGTTTTGGAGGAAATTCATATATGCTAAACAAGAGTCTGTTTGAAAGGCACTCTCTCTTAAGGACTTTTAAGTGTTCAAGCAAGAGAGGAAAATGATCATCCTACGTTTTAATGAGTTCATGGAGGACCTGAAAAGAAACTTCCCTTTCAGATGGCTTGTGTCCCAGCAGCTGAAAATTCCTCCCTGTATCACATCACCCCTAGTGACTCCGTGATCTCCACAAAATGCTGCATCTGGCATTCCCTGACCAATCAGGGAGTGCACTTTCTCAGTAAACTTCTAAGGAACAGACAGCTTGTTTCAATAGATTTATAGTATCAGCCCCTGAAAGGACCTGCCACCTACATAGTTCCAAGATTTACAGGCCTGTCATTTCCCATGACCCCATCTAGATCTTCTCAGCAGAGCTGTGTGAGCTGTTACACACTTTGTAACCACCTTTTTAGATATCCTGCCTTACTCCTTTCCAAAAAAAAAGTGAATAAGCACATCAAAACCCAACAAAACACTTTGCACTGCTATCTGTAGGTGTTTCTCCTCAATTTCCTCGCTTCCTTTGCAGAAATGCATGAATGTAGGTTCCTCCTTTACTAAGATGCTCATTCTCTGGACCAGAATCTCCATTTCACTGAGGAGAACACTCAGATGCAAACACCAGACATAGATTTCCTTGGGAACACAAAAGAAGTAGAGTGTTTCCTCCCACAGCTTCATTTCCACTAAATTGGAACTGCCAAGCTTTGGCCTTTCTGACCACAGATGAGGAAGGATGATCTCCTGCTTTTGCATTACATTAAGAGACATTTCTGTGATATCCTAGTCCAGCAGCCAGTCAGGTAGCACAGCTGTGAACAAGACCTGTAAACTGAGCCAGCAAAGATTTTGGTCACCTATGTTTGGCCGCTAATTTGCTGAGACAAATGTCCTTTTTGAGCCTCAGTTTCCCACACTGAAAAATGGGGACCAATAGTGGCTTGTCTCAAAGCGGAAATCAATTGAAATACTTTGAGATTCAGAAATGGTAGGGTCTACTGAGCTAAATAATCTCAAAGTAATCATGTGCTCTGGCATAGATCTGACAACAACTTCTCTATGCATGTTTTTAATAGAGGTTAACATTTTCATTTTCTCTGAGCATATTTTAGTCTCTATCACATAAAAGCAAGGTCTGTGTGAGGCACCAACAAGCAGAATGCACAATCATTAATTTCTGCAAAGCAGCCTTGGTGTCTGTGAAAACACTCAGGTAACTCAATAAATTAGAATAATAAACACAAAGGAAACCAGAGAACAAGCAAGGACAGGGCAGAAATCACAAACAGAGGCCGACAGCATAATATATGGTATGACAGCAGTCCAAGCTGGGCCTCCACGAGGCACTGGGGAGCCTCTGGGAAGCACACGTGAGGTGGAGGATATCCAAGTCTTGGTACTGTTCCTTATTACTCCCTGAATCTCGTACGAGTAATTTTAATTCAAATATCAATGTGCACACGCTGCCGGGGCCTCTCCCCACAATGCCCGCGGGGAGATCCCCAGCTGGCAAGCGCAGCACAGCCCCTGTAGCCACAAGCCCCCAGCGAAGGAGCTTTTGCTGATGCAAACACGAGCCTCAGCAGCAGCAAGCAGTGCCTAAGGCTGAAATGGTGCTGCAGCAGGGGATGTCCGGCTGCTGTCAGGAGGACAGAGCCTGGTGTCAGCTGGGGAGATGGAGAGGGCTGCAGCTGCCCAGAGGTGTTAAGCAATAGCCTCTGCCTGAGGGCAGGGAGCAGAGGAGAGGGAGGATGAACAACTGTGCTTCTAAACAGGGTGCTTTTTGCTCCTTATGCAATCTGCACTCCTACAGAAGCAAATCAACCCCCGAGGGGAGCAGAGGGAATCTTTAGTGCTGGGAAAGCATATTACTTTCTTGCAGGAATGTTTTCTTGCTCTTAGCACCCCTTTTGTGGGGTTGTGGTACTGGCAGCACCCCCAACAAAGTTCTCCTGAACAGGGGCTCCCCACACCAGCTCTGCCCCTGCACTCCTATATACCTTATGCTGCTCCAGACCTATTTCTTTCCCCAACACATCAGGTTTATGCATCTTAAGTGCTCACTTCTGCAGCTACTCCTATTTCAGTCCCAAGTCTCTTCTGAACAGAAAGTGCCGTTCACATAAAAATGACGAGGACAGGCAGAAGGAATTAGATT
Organism: Dryoscopus gambensis; assembly: GCA_013389985.1. Taxonomy (NCBI): domain Eukaryota; kingdom Metazoa; phylum Chordata; class Aves; order Passeriformes; family Malaconotidae; genus Dryoscopus; species Dryoscopus gambensis. The sequence goes on from WEIT01037737.1 coordinate 26,312, forward strand.
GTGAGGAAAGATTCGGCAAACTTGTTCCATTTTCCTCCTGGATCAAGCCCTGAACCCACGGGAAGCCTCCAGAGGTACTCTCTGCTGCAAACGTTCTGTGACATTTAAGAGGCCTCCCAGTGAGTCCCGGGAGCAGAGCGATGGACTTCTAGGGGAAAGTTTTGTCTTTGCTACGCAAGGAACTGATGCTATTTATAACAATTCCTTCTGTCCCCAACTGGGCATGAAGACAATCAGCATCTGTCCACACCCTCGGGGAAACTGCAGAACCAGAGATGCTGTATATGTATCTGTGCAGTGCCTGCTGCTCCAGCATGAAAACGGCAGGGTGGGCAGAGAGGAGCTGTGAAGGCTCAGCCAGGGCTGGGGAGATGAGGGGCTGGGGAAGGGGGTTGGGAGAAGGGGATGGTACCAAAGGGGATGGGTTTCGCATGCGAGTGTCTGTTACTTGAGATCATACAGATGGTTTCTCTTTAGCTGTGGTTTTGAAAAACCCCCTGCCTACTCTGCCGGAGGCCCTTTCCTGCCAGAGCCAAACCTGGAGCTTCCAGACATAGGAGGAGAGCTCAAAGGTCTGTGAAAACAGAGAGTGCATTATGCTGGGGAGCTGGGAACTGGAACTCTATACAGGTAGTCCTGCGTGCTTTGTCTGCTTGTTCTGACAGGGCAAAGCCCAGGAGCAGCACTCTGACCTGGTCCTCCTGCCTAGCAACTGGTTGCCCCACAGCCTGCCTCCACCACCCCCCTCATCTGCCAGCAGCCCCGCTTCCTCCCACCCTGTCCTGCACAGCAGTCTGCTGACTGTAATTCCTCTGGCTTGACGAGGGGCCCTGCCTGTTTCCCCCCATTCCTGCTGCTCACACAGAAGTCTCCTCTTCCTTACTTTCCTCTCTGACACATCCAGATTCCCTGCAAGGAAAAACCCCCATGTTGCAAGGCTGTTCTGGGGCATAGGTCTCCTGTTCCTCTCCCCTACGCCAGCAGCAGCACACACATTTGTTTCCCTGCTCCATTAAGCCAGTAAATGAGGCTGGCTTAGCTCAGCACCGTGAGCTGGTGCTTTGAGCCCAGGATGTGTCTCAGCACAAGAAGAAACATCGATGAGCACACGGGAGAGAAGGAGGGATTTGTGAGTTTGGCACCACACTGTTCTACCCCCTGACACTGAGGAGAACAGCTTCTGGAGACCAAAGCATGCAAGCTAATGTAGCCTGCAAATGTTTTGGGGGTTGGCCAGGTGACGATGCTGCCTTCTCTGAGGCCATCCACCCTGCTCCAGGAGAAGATAAATCAATGCAAGGCAACATCTGCCAAGATATTGACTTTGGCTCTGCTCACGGACTGCCTACACTTCAGAGATGGGTAATATTCAGCTTGATTATCTCTCACCGCCAAGAGGAAGTTTCTCTCTATGCTTAAAATCACTAGGATGAGCCAAGGAGGAATCGATCTGTGGAGAGAAATGCTGACAAGAAAACACGAGTCAGAGACAGGATGAGAGTGGACGATGGGTGAGCAATGGAGACAGCCTCTGGCAGCTTGCCTGGCCAGGTTAGCAACAGCCTGGGTCACTACAGCCAGAGAAAGATTAACACCAAGCACATTACTCCAAACTTTACAGCAGGCCCCTTTATGCTCTTCCCCTCCTTCCCTGAATAGCTTTTCTCCTCTTAAATTGCTCCTCAACCTCTTAAAACATCCTTTCTCTGCTCACCCCTACATCCTCACTGCACTGGAGTTTTCTGATTGCTTCACGTGCACCCAGTTCACTGCCGAAGGCATGACACTCAGTAGTTGCAAGGCTTGCCACCTGCTCCACTTTGGGCCTTATGTCACATGCCACCTCCCCAGCAGTGAAAAGCCCCAGGAGTACTCATTAATTGCACCACATCCATCCCTCAGGTAGACCCTAATCCTTGTGGGCTCATATACAAATGCACAAAGTGATTTCACACCGATAAAAGGTGACATTTCATTAACAGAACATGCTGACAAAGCCTCATGAGGTGAGCATTCAGCAACATCATCAAACTTTCCCAGGATAAAACACTGAGCTTTCGACTTGTTTTTCCCTACCACACTTAGGGTAAAACATCCTGTAGGTCCTGTGGCCCTCCAAGGGCAACAGATGAGAAAAGAAAAATCTGAGTCCCTGCAAAAGAAAATCAGGTTTAGGGACAGTCTTGACACTGATTCCTACTTCTGTCTGCCAGGTAGGTTAAGTGTCACATGCTTGGACTGGAGTGGCACTGATTACAGTCTCCTTGGAGCACATCACGCTCCCGAGATGGAAGGGAGAAGATCAGCCACAGCAAAAGAAATGGGTAAGGACCTCCTGGCCAGGCTCACTCAGTGTATCGCTGAGGCCCTTCCCTGAACCTTTCAGCTGTGTTTCTGCCTATGCTGCTGCTGTTCTCTGAGCTTGAAGGCAGCACAGACTCAAGCAGCAGAGGTAGAAGAGACCCAAAGGAACCATCTAGCCTTTTCTACCCTGTGAAAGATGGATCAGTTCTACTTCGTCATTTGTGGCATCTGTCACTCCTCGTACGTGTCTAGTCTGTCCTTAAAGCCCTCCAGTGACGGAGCTACACAGCCTCCCAAGGCAATTTGATTCAATGTTTTGCTATCTTTACTGTAGCAGAGCTTACTGACATTAAACCTGTCTCTCTTGCTACAATCTTAAACTACTCCTCCCCATCTTCTGCAGAAGACATAATTCCTTTCTTTTGTATCCTATGTACCTGCACGCTGTTATGAGTATCTCATGCCTAGTCCTCTCCTCTTTAGTCCTAACAGTCCCATTTCCATCCATCTCTCCTCCTGAGTATGCTGTCTAGACTTCGAATCATTCCCACTTCCCTCTTCTGGAGTACATCCAACTGGACCACATCTTAGAAACATAGAGCACTCCAAAGAGACACAGGACCCTACTGCAGAACATACAGTGATCAGCAAGCAGCCAGCACTACCACTGTGGCAGGGACACAGCTAGAGCAGAACACAAGGATGCTGAAAAATCTAATGCGTGCCCTCCCTTCTCTCTTCTCTGAGAGCTGGATGCTGCTCCTACTCTGAGCTTCCTGTGAGGAAAAGAAAGGACATTTAAAAGGCTAACTGATCTGACATGTCCCAAGCCCTTGACCCACCTGGCCTGCATTTAAGCGCTACTTCCCAAGTCAGGTAAGAACAAAGCTGCACGTGTTCCTCCACCTTGGGACACACTTTTCAAATTGATAGACCTGCATGCCTCTGACTCATTGCCAGTACTGGAGACCAGCCAGGAGAATAGGGAGGAAAGAAATGCCACTCTAAAGGCCAATGAATACGCATGAAGCGTGTTACGCAAGAACCCCCGTGGACCCCCTTACCCAGGTAAAAGTCCTACAGATGGCCCATCCCTAACCACAGTTGATGCAGTGGGGAGGATGTGTGGGTGGACAGATAATTTGATATTTAACTGAAAAAAACGAAAATGGGTTTAATGCAGTGCTAGGAAGACAGATTGCCTGCAGCACCTTCTGCTCCTGATTAGGGATGCCAATCTCAGGTTTCCCTTAAGTGTAAAAGCAGCCAGGATGTGTGGGTTTTCACCAAAGCTTCAGAGACCCAGTCCTACAAAAAGGAAGTGCCACAGGAGGTTAATAAAGGGTGACCAGCACAGAGGAACATCCCTGTTACAGCACCAGCAGCTGGCTTTTGTTTTCTGTAGCATCTTATGGTTTCATGCCAGACATGGAGGGGGGAGTGGAGGGGGCAAATGTGAGGCTGTCTCCGAAGTTTCTACAGCTTCTCCTGCAATCAACAAATCTGGCTGAAATAATCGTAACTCACCAGCTGAGGTCCTGATGCTTCAAGGTCAGAGAGGTCTGGCAATTTGAACACTGAGAACTTTCCCTAACATTGCACCACCATTGTCTTTTAAATGCATCTGCCTTCTCTGCCACTTGCACAAGAAAATCTCAGGTTTGCATCCCAGCACCGATGTGTCACCCCATGTGAGTGTCACGCAAGAGTGTCAAGCTTCCCACCCAAGAAAGAGCTACAAAAGAGGGAGAAAAAGCCCCCAGCTGCCTCTTTCCAAGTTCCAGGAGTAGAATCACAGCACACCAAGAACGCACTGCAGTGTGTTCCTCTGCAGACAGCAGCAAGGTGGCTTTCACTCCAGCCGGCAGCCTCCACTCTTGCCTGTCAATCACCTCTTAAAATGAATGGGATCTCCTAACACTCCATTTCCAACTTGGACCACAGTTGAAAGCAGGAGAAACAGATAACTGGGATGCAAAAGGCATCCAACTACATTCCTGCTAGGAAGAGGAAGAGCTTTACTGGTGACATAGCCCCACTTCTTACTTGCCCTCCTACACACCCCCCTTCTATGAGCTCACAGAACATATATGCACCAGGCATTCTGTGTAGGAAGAGAAGATAAATACACTGTGGGGCCAGTCTGAAGAGATGGAGACAGGGGACAGAGCTTGCCTGAGAAATGACAGGGGGGTGTGGAAGGACTACCCCCTATTTAACCAGCATGCCAAAGGCTAAAGGGGCAGCAGATGTGAAAAGGGGGGAGGGCAGGCTGCAGCAGCCTCTCTCCATCTTCTTCCACCAGCTGAAAACCTCCCCTGTCCTTTGATTTGAGGGGACTGCTAGTAAACCTGCCTGTGCTGAAGGGACAAACAAGGCCCACTAAATCACAGCCCACACATCTCTGCTCATATGAGGAGCAGGGCTCTGAAGCCCCTTCCCCTGTGAAGCCCCAGCTGGTGCAGGCTCCCTGCTCTATTGCTGCAGGGATGGAGACTACGGATCATGTTACATCATATTTGGCAGAGAGGGGACAATCATTTTTCAGGGAGTAATCACTCCTGGAATCTCACTTTTCTCCAAGCTCAGAGGACACCCTGGAACAGACGGATTTTCCTAGCATCCCTGTGCTACCTGCAGCACTCAATAGTTGCTACCTTGCAGTGGTAATGTTTTCCTCCCCTCTCGAGCATTTTCCAATTCCAACACACTTATTTGTGCCTGGTCCTCTCTGTCACATGCTTTCCTTATTATTCACTGACAAGATGAGCACTGGGCCTGACCATGGACAAACTCCTGCTGACTCCAGTTGGGAATCTGGGCTGAGGGTGGGAATGAAACTCACTACAAAGGAGCTGGTGTGAAGGAGTCAGATAGGTTTTGTCACTGTGGTTCCTCTTCTCCAAAGGAAAAGGAAGAGATAATGATGTTGGAACATTTTAACCTTTCTTTTTCTGAGCTTGATAGGCTTGGCCTGAGGCACCTTTCCGAGTAAAAACAGGCTGCTGCAAGATTGATTGGTTGGGTGCAGAGTTTAAAGGTAATTTTCTCTTGTCACATGCACATAAATTATTGTGGCTCAAGCTGTGATCAGCTCTACATCTCACTTGTTCAGCTGCTTTTATGCCTGGGCTCCTACGAAGAGTTGCAAGAACCATGTCCAGTGCTCCCTAAGCAGCATCCAACATAAATATCTATCACGAGCACCACAGGCATACACACCAAGTTAGTGTCTTGGTTTAAGGTGAGGAAAGGGCACATGCCTACAAATCTGTACAGACAGGGCTTCCAGCTGCAGAAGTTGCAGCTAGAGCCTTGTTTTGCTCATCGACAGACCTCTTTAAAATGTTCTGTCCATGAACACCAGGGCAAGGAAAACTCATCCACTCAGATTATTCACAAGGGGGAGAGAAAAGACGATGCACATGCACACACACAAAGGAAGCACAGCTGCAGCCAAAGTGAAATCATTTTTAACATTCATGAAAATATTCACAGAACACTTCAGTGCTATTTGCCTAAATTTTGCTGTTTGGAGTAAACACTTGAGCCAGCGCAGGCTGTATGTTCTAGGCGCAGTACCGCAGGGGGGATTAGGTGTGGCTCCTGGATACAAGTCACAGATTCACACCACGTCCCCAGGTACACGTGACTCCCTCACTTTAAGGCACAGACTCACAATCTGCCACCACATGGCTCCTGACTTTTGATCCTTGTGAAAGGACTTTGCAAGTACGCACAGCCACTGCATTCCCCATCCATCGCAACCTTATGCAACAAAGGCATGTGCGCTCTGCCAAATTGAAACACAAAAGCAGTGCCAAACAATGACAGCTCTGGCGTGCCCCTGGTCTGAGGGAGCAGACCCCTTTCCCCACTTCTACTCTCCCATCACTCCTCTCAATGAAACCCCTTCACTGGTTTCTCTCCCTGTGCGTTCTAAGCAGCTCACACAAGGGAAAATGCCATAGCACACAAGGGAGGCACAGCTGAAGCCCTGAAGACAAGAGCTGTGTGCGTTGTCTCTTCCTCCTTCATAAATACAGCTGAGACGACGACTGGATAATTGGCTAAGTGCCTGTCAGCTTAATAACAGAGAGAGGGAGAGACAGAGAGGGAAAAGGAGAGATTTGTATTTACTATTCAAAGTCATGGATGCTGCCTGCCAGTGAATTTCAGCATGGGTTTTGTCCACAGAGTAAAGCTTGAAAGATGACTGGATGTGCAGCTCCAAGTCATGGTCTCGTGTGAGGGTAGACAACCAGCTTGGGATGGAGGGAGTGAGGAAGCAGAGCACTGAGGTAGCTGCCATACAGGCACTATTGTGTTCCTGGTTAAAGTATCCGTGGTTTCCTACACTGGAAAAGCATCACTGCCACCATCCCTGGTAGGGCACTGTTCTCGCTGATACAATAAGTCATACCAGGTTAGGGACAGTGACAGTGGTGCATCTCCAGCGTGGTCACACTGCTGACCCTGAAAGAGGATGCAGTGGCACCATGAATGGCAGCTGCATAGTGATGTGACCATTCCCATTTTGTTTTGCAAACACACAGCACAGAGGTTGGTGCTTGGGGACCTGGAGACCTCTTGGCCTTTCCTTTTCCCTCATAAATCTGGTGCACTTCTAGGAACCCATCTATAGAGAGCACTTGTGATGAGAAACCAGTCAGACATGTCTGGGTTCTTACAGGAAAGTGGGAGGGTTTGTGCAGGACAGAAGTCTCCCTGTTCTTTGGAAGTTTTCACTACCCTCTGCCACTGAAATGTGTATTTCAGTGGTGAGAGTGGTTCAGTTTGCTGCTGGAAAGGGACAGTATTGGCCAGATCCACCATGGTGTTAATCACTGAGCCTCAGAAGAGGAAGATGCTATATTCTGTTCACTTGCTGCTTTTTTTCCTTAACAGCTGTAGCAACTGAAACACACTGAAACAAAAGGACTCCTCCAGCATTAGCAAGGATTACTGAGCTCCAGGAGTTGGAAAAAGCCAGAGACCTCCAAGTAAGCAGACTCTTAACCTGTCCATCTGGCAGTGCTACCTCTCAGTTGCAAGTGTGGCAACTTGACACAGTGTATGAACATTTGTCCAACTACACACAAGAAAACACTTTCCACTTTTAAGTGGGAGCAGGTAGGGAAACACACCCTTGCACACAGGCACACACAAGCGCACACCTCCCAAATCTCAAACAGATGTTGCAAAGTTCTGCCAAATGCCAGCCCAGTGTGAGTGCGCTCATTTCCATCAAGTTAGCTGGGATGGAGGAAGCCCAACCCCAGAGAAATCAATAGAGCTGCGGCAGTGCTATTTCTCCTCTCTTTGCACGGGGCTGAGCACAGTGGGGACACTTCAGGATCACAGTTGGCCTCCCCAGACGACCAAGTTGCTCCTAATAAAAATCTGCAGAAATATATGAGCACAGAGGAGACTGGCGGTTCAGATTATTTTGAAATAGCTGTTTTCTAGGCAGAGGTGAAACTCATCATTATTAGTTCCCATTACTTACCATAAAACCAGGCACGTTAGATGTGCTCGAAGCCTGAAGCAAATGCTTTGGTGTCAGATTCAGCTGAAAATCATATTCGTTTTTTCTTCAGCAAGAGAACAGTAAAAGAAAACTCAGTAAATTCCTGATTTCACCTTTGTGCCCTCCATCGCACTTACTCCAGCAGAGCACGAGTTCACACAAACCAGAGTGAATTTTGATGGACAACAAAACTAGGTAACTTCAATGAAAATGGCTATATTCAGCCTCACAGTGAGCCTGTTGAAGCCCTGCCGCTGCATCAGCAGCAAGCTGTGGCCTCGCAGATCTGTCAGAATCAGATGCCTATGGGTCTGGATATAAAGGGCAGGTATGTGTAACATATATTTTGAAAACTTATAGTTATGAGATGGCAAATTCCAGGAACTATGAGCTTTTTTAAGAATAGGTCTTTCCTCCTGACCTGCTGGGGAGGGGAGTGGAAGAGGTACCGACTCCGAGCCACTTCAGGTAGCACGTACTACTATATAAATTTTAATGCCAACTAAGTAGGAAAACATATGGTACTTAGTCGCAAGCTGAAGTGTGTGTGCAGACTCAGGGGAGGAGGTTAAAGCCATACAGTTCGATACTGTCTCTCCATCTTTCTGAATGCAAAATATACGTACAGTGTTATTAAACATGCATACTTTCACCAAAGAAAGCCTTTCCTTTTCCAATTTCCATTCCACCTTTCCTTGTGATGGGTTAGTTCCGCCTTGCAGAAAGCATATTCTCACACAGGGCCCCCTTACCACTGGGCGTACCTTATAAAAATAATGTGTGTGTTTAAGGTGATGATTGCCAGCCTTTGACCATACACACATCGCAACTTCCCTCATCATATGTATGCACACACACTCACATATCTATGGATGCATGTGTGCCTTCATATAATGGCACCATCTGCTGCCAGAGCTGGAAGTTTTGCAACATCATCTGTTACTACATTTATACATTTTTATTTTTCTTTTGAAGGAAAGAATCAGCAGAGTTTGCACAGATCCCAGTTTACCCTGTCTCAACACATGGACGTTAGAATTGGTAATGAAGGCTTTGTACAGACTGGAGAGAGAGAAAAACACTTGGAACTTGTAGGCAACACCAGGGTAGATGCGGATGTACTAGGGAATCCTCATTTGTCACGTTTGCTGGGTTGCTGTGTGGCTGACCCTAAAGGCAACCCAAGCTAATGGATAGGTCACTAGACTGGGTGTGCCTGTGCCCTGCATGCAACCCTGGGCGAGTCCCCTCACCTCCTGCCCACCTCCAGCCTGGGTCCATCCCAGCTAATAGACTGCCCGCCCTGCAGAGGAGGGGATCTCTCACTCTGTGCTCATATGGCACTTAATACAAAGGGTGCCTCAACTTAGTGGTGGCCTCTAAGTGCCACAACAATACCACTAATAATCAAGGTTACCATTTTACTGCCAAGACTGTATTATTATGTAGCATTATACGTTTGAACATGCCTATTCTCATTTCTAGCAAAGAGCTCAGCTCAGTGCTCCCTGTTGTAAATCATATGCTAATTATAAGTGTAATCTGAACAGCTTTTACTTTTCTTTTAAAAGACATTAGGGCATAAACTTTGTTGTGATGTTGTGTTGCTATTTTGCCTGAGGTGCCTTTGTCCTCTAGCACAGCTCCACGTGTAACATATCAGCAAAATACTGGGAGACCAATAACAGAGTTTACATAAATTGCTTATATCGCAGGATTACGCCAACAGCACTGTCATTACCGCTGGTAATTTGATTCTAGCCCATCCTTTGACACATGCAACTTGAAGAAACTAAGTACCCATTAGGATGGATGTTCCTAAATGTGCTATCAGCCTGAAACTTCACATTATTTAAAAACACCTGGTAAAAATGAAAAACGCACACTCAGTCAAATGTTGGTTTTCATCTGTACATCAGCATCAGATTGATTTAATTCTTGATGAAAAGTTGATGCTTGGAAAAATTCAGGAGCAATGAGCCAAATTCTGGCCTTGGCGAGATCCCAGTTCCCCAACAGGCTGAACATCATCTGAGCTGAGTGACTGTATGAGTCACTTGTACCTCTTTATTAGCAGTCCCTGGGAATCTGCCCCAAAGACAAATGGAATATTTCTGGCTCTGCCCTTGGGCTTTAGTGGATTTGTACTGGTATAACAGAACCGACTGCAATGGGGATGTGACCCATTTTGGTTCCAGCTGGTGATGAGCTCCATTTCAGGAGCTTTTGAAGGCTAAATCTGCACTTGTGCGAGGACTAAATTTCTAAAATCCCTGGGTAACCTGCAAGTCCCACTGACACCCTCAGATTAGCGCTTTAAAGGCACTTTGATGTGAGCTGCTGTGGTGGTTCCTGCCGCAGCTGATCTTTCCCCCAACATGCTGTACCTGATCCCATAGCATGGACTCTCCACTGCCATTTTGCTTTTAACCCATCTAAAGGGCCCAACACAACACAGAAACACAGTTCCCTTCCTTCCCAGTTTGCAGCAGCTGCCCTTCATTACTGCACATGCCCCAGCTCAGCCAACATCCTCGTATTCCTCAACCCCTCCCTGGGCTGAAAGTGTGTTACAGCGCACAGGGTCCCTGCCTTTGCTCACCCAACATGTGCAGAGCAAATGAGGTAGGAAGGGATGCTGAAGGCAGGTAAACAGCAAGAAGATTTGGGGCTGGGGACTGTTTTCCTTTTCCTATTTTGATTAGTTTGGGGTTCATTTGTTGTGCGTTTCTTGTTTGGAGATTTTCTTCTTTTCCTAACACCAAGCAGGGAGGTTGCATACAAAACCTGACAACCTCATGATATAATCTTGAAAGCAAGACATCGGCAGGAAATGTAGCCAAAGTTCCCTCTAACTATTCAAAACAAGGTTCAGTGTCCTTCTCCACTTGCTGAAGAGAGTTAAAACAAGGAAACCTTAGCAAGTCTGACAGTCTCACCAATACACAGTGTCATCTTTGAAACATCCTGCTTCTCTTTTCTTGGTTGCAGCTGGACAAACACCAGCAAGTCTGCTCAGCCCTTCTCACCTGTTGCAGCTCTCAGACCCCTCCTCTCTTTTCTGCCTTGCTCTAAGGAGCAGATCATTACCCTTTTCCCTGCGGATAGTCTATCACGAGCTATTTTTATTCTCTCTGCAATTCCCTAACTTCCCCATGCCAAATACTCGCTAAGAGTCATCAACCTTCAGCAAGGCCAACAAATGAATCAAATCTGCTGCCAGGTCATTTAGGAGATGAGCCAGTTTAGAGTTAGGGACATTTTTTAACAGTCCCATACTGAGGGAATATTTTAAATGCTATAGCTTTGAAAAGTCATCTCCAAACTTTTCAGAATAATTCTATTCTGAGTACCAAACTGCAGATGAAGCTTCAGAGGACTGGCTTCCTTTAGGAACATTAGGGCTTATAATAAACTATTTTTCTCCACTTCATAGATCAGTCCACCCACCCATTCTTCCACCTAAAAGTGTGTAACCCTATATACAAATATATAAGGCTCCAAAGAGGAAGACTCATTTAAAATATCCTGTCCTTAGTGCTTTGCTGAATGATTTGCATTGCAATTTACAGGAACAAAATGTTTTTAGTTATCTTATCACTATGTATACTGCTTTTATTTCTCTCCAACTGTGTATCATTTTTTCTCCCTCCTACATTTTCATTTCCCTTCAAGCTACAGGAGCTACTGGGCACTGCTAAACTGATGCTGCACAACCCCTCTGAAGCAGATGTTTAGCAAAGATAGGTGATATGATCCACGTATAGAAAACTCTTACCTATCTTTCTGTGGACATAAAGTTCTGCTTTGAACACAGTTATTATAGATGATCTAATGGGGTTTTTTTTCCCCATCTAGCTGTTTCCCTTCTGTTCTCATAGTGGATCTACAGACAGGGAGAGTGAGACACTGGGAGTTTTTCAACACAAGGCTGTCTTAAAGTGAGTTATGTTTTGGAGGGTCGAGGAAACAGCAAGGGGGACTCTAGCAAACAAACCTTTGCTTTAAAACTGAGGACATGAAATGTTACCCTGCAGGACCTACAGTCCATGGGACATAGGGAAATGTCACACCTTCCAGCTTCATGTGGCAGTCCTGTCTCCCAGTACAGCCTGGTTTCTGCCTCTTGTCTGAAGGAGGAACTGAAACATCCCAGAAACCTGGGTCTGGTCCCAGGGAAAGGGAGAGGAGACAGCTGCCCTTCCTAGGAAACGTGAAAAGCATGTAGCTGACCATATCTGCTTAAAGAGCTTAGGAAGGCAGTTGGAGGAAAAAGGTAAAGCCTGTGCACTGGCCACAGTCACTTCTGAAAGAAAGGCAGCCCGCCAGGAACACAGTATTGCTCGGGGCAAGCATTTACATGGCCGGGTGGTGTGCTGCTCCTGCAGACTGTGTCACTTGGCACACATCTGGCTGACACAGCTGGATCACTTCACTCAGGTGTTTTATTTTAGTGTCTGACATAACACTGGCAAGCCACACGCAATCCCTGAAACCACTCTCCCATGCAGCCCCGTGGAGCTTGCTGATGAAGGAACGCTTTACACGCAGCACAGGCAGGCACCATCTCCACCATCCGCTTAGCCCTCTTGGCTGCAAATGCAGCTTCAGCACACAGCATCTAGATAAACTCAAAAGCTCCAAGGTTAAGTGGGAAATAGAAAGCTAGTGACCCCTGTCTGGGCAAGTGAGCTCAATGACTTGTCTGCTGCTGCATGTACCAAACATATGCTGGCAAACATCTGTCTGAGCAGCCCGTCCAAAATAAATGATTGATGGAAGCGATTTGCCTTTAAAAATGGCATAAGTCAGCTAGGAGTCCTGCTAGAAAAGGGTTAATGGGATATATGAATTAGTAGTGAGTGGAAGAGAGAGTAGAGACGCCAGAGTCAGAGGCAACACCCCTTGTTAGGTGTTTACCATGTCGAATCTAAATCGCTTCCATTGCATATGCAAGGCAGATGAATTACTCTGTAAATCCTATTACTCTGTGTGGATAAATCTTACATTCAAGTTAACAAGTCTGGAGAGCTGGGGAATGGAAGCTGCTGAATGGATATTCTAGGATCAAAACAACCGAGGATATGGGAGGCAACCGAAGCGATATGTGTACGCGCACACACACACACACGTTCCTGTTCCAGCATCCTTCTTCCCTCTATCATTAAATGGGAGGGATGCAGGACACAGGGGATTGTGTAGCAGAGTGTTTGGTGACATCCAGCAGGATTTATTTCACAGAAAGAGAAAGAAAACTTTGCTGCTGCTGTTAGCTTTGCTAGGGGATTGCTCCCTTGATGTTTCAGGGTTTGTGCACTATCAGCTCCTCACACAGATCACAGACTTATTTTAAATTACACCCAGTAGTTTGATAGCCGTAATACACAGTGTGCATGCTCACACACACAGAATTTTCCTTCAGTAGGGAAGTTACTGCAGGTAAGTTGAGCAAGGCAGAATTTGATAAAAAAGAAACCTACAGGATAAAGACTAGTGCAGTTCCGCTATTTGGGACGCTCCTAACTGAAAGCCCAAGTAGTGTCAGAAGCACCTTTGAAAAACCTGTGCAATGAAACCAGAAATATAACACTCAATACTGCCAGTAAGCAAGGTTTCATGTGTAAAGACATCCTCATTACAACCAAACACACAGGCACAGCATACACCCATTTATTCAGCCCTGCAAAAAACTCAACACGCTAAGATACAATCTTCGTAAATGTCAGAGCTCCTACACCATTTTTTCACCAGCCTTTTCAACTATCGTATCCATCTTCCCTCCCCACAGGGCAGAAACATAAATAAATAAAATTAAAAGACAAGAGTTTCCCAAAAGAACTTGCCTGAGAGTTCTGGCAGCACCAGGGATAAAGTTTTTGCATATGTACAAAAAGAAGCATGGGAAGATCAATGGAACATCTGGCAAGCACAGCTGGATCCCTTTTTGATTCCTCTATTGATACTGCAGGGCTGGTGGAAAGTGTACGTTCACAAGAGCTGGCTAACACAAGCAGATCTTTCCCCACTGAAATTCTTTTGATCCAGAGCACTACACAGAGAATAGTGTGGCAAGAAGTGTTCAAAAGCACTGCAATTTTTTCATATTAGAGCACAAACACACACGCAGAGCCTGTTTGTAGCAGCAGCTGCTGCTGCTGCAGTTAGAGAGGTAAAATAACACACACTCCCACTGAGATACACACACAAATCTGTATCATGTCACACGTATACGTTGCATACATGGAAATATAGATGTACACACAGAAGAGGAAAAGTTGGCAAAATGCCCTACCTGAGGATGGCTGTGTCCCCTTGCCTCACGGTGATGTTATCGGTACCTCGGGTAAAATCCACGCTGCGGACTGGCAGCCCTGTAGGGAGAAGGCAAAGCAACCTCAGTAGGACCAGTGGTAATTGTTTCCGATCAGGCTGAGCCCTTGCTACCATGGCTGGTCTCGCCGAGTTTCACTGTCAGTACTTGTCTCTTTCTCTGCCTGTGTATGCGGACAGACAGACGTAGAAAGAAAAACAATAATAATAATGTACAACTCTCGCTCTGATCGACAGCCCAAGAAAGGGGAGGTGATTTCACAGTCCTTCTCAGCTGCCACTTTCTCTTGCTCTTTTCAGTCTCTTGCTGGCTTCTTTCCCCTCCTTGTCTTTTTTTTTTTTTTTTAGGCTTTCCAAAAAGAAAAAGTCTTAGCACAGCCTTCAAGTAAAAAAGGGAAGAAAAAAAAAAAGAAGCAAGAGGAAAAAGTCAGGTAGCAAAATAACTACGAAATAATAACAATTAAATCGACCCGTTTAGAGTGATGAAGAGAGGTGAGGGGGGAAAAAAAAAAAAGGAAAAGGAACAAGAGGAATCCTGTGCCGCCGGGATGCGGGAGGGGATAGTCCTGTGGCTGTGCAGCCTCCAGCCCCGCGCTCCCTCCTAACCCACTTTCCCAGGCGGAGCGAGGGAGGGAGGAGGAGGTGGAGGAGGAGGAGAGAGGGAGGAGGGAGCCTTACTCGTGAGACGGCAGCTCGGCAGCACAGCGGCGGCGGCGGGCGCGGAGGGAGCCGCGGGCCGNAGGCAGAGAGGGAAGGGGATGGGAGAGGAAAAGGGGCTGGAGGAAGGAGGAGAAGGGGAGCACCAGCGGGGAGCTGGAGCGGGAAGCAGAGAGAAGGCAGGAGCAGCCGGGAGCTGCTGAGCGGGAGGG